>CAUYON010059959.1:0-40950 GCA_963573935.1 Arctocebus calabarensis | reverse complement strand
GTTGAAAAACACTGTTCTAGAGTCTCCTGTTCATCCTAACACAACTACATTACCCATAAGAATCCCACCCCCTGGCTCGGCGCCTGTAGCTCAACGGGCTAAAGTGCCAGCCACATACACCTGAGCTGGCGGTTCGAATCCAGCCCGGGCCCGCCAGATAACACTGACAGCTGCAACCAAAAAATGGCCGGGCGTTGTGGTGGGCGCCCATAGTCCCAGCTACTTGAGAGGTGGAGGCAAGAGACTCGTTTGAGCCCAGGAATTGGAGGTTGCTGTGAGCTTTGATGCCACGCACTCTATCCAGGTTGACAGCTTGATGCTGTCTAAAAGAAAAACAGAATCCCACCCCAGGTCAGGAAGAACAGGTAACCAGGAGTACTAAACAACTAGAATACATTGTTCCCAAGAGAAACACAAGCAATTTATCTTTCCTTGTCTATCTATACAATGGGTGTAACACTCCTTGTCTTCCTCAGTTATCTGATAACTGAGGGAAATAATGCACGTGAGAGCACATTTAAAGGAGGATGTCAGATATTTTCTAACGGAGGAGCTACCTGACAACACCTGGCTATAACTTAACATTTATTCAAGAAACCGTAGTGTCATTTTCCTCTGGCCTGAAAGGATAAAAAGAAACTTAGGCAATAGGACAAATTCATTCAGCATGTGCATTTATTAGGGTATTTGCTAACCACATGTCACATACTAAGCAAACTGGGGATTCAGTAGAGAACAAAACACAGGCTCGGAGCCTGTGGCTCAACGGGCTAAGGCGCCAGCTACGTACACCTGAGCTGGCGGGTTCGAATCCAGCCCGAGCCGCCAAACAACAATGACGGCTGCAACCAAAAAATGGCCGGGCGTTGTGGCGGGCGCCTGTAGTCCCAGCTGCTTGGGAGGCAGAGGCAGGAGACTCGTTTGAGCCCTGGGAATTGGAGGTTGCTGTGAGCTGTGATGCCACGGCACTCTATCCAGGGAGATAGCTTGAGGCTGTGTAAAAAAAAAAAAAAAAAAAAAAACAGAACAAAACACAAAGTTCTTGTCACCAGGGAGATTACATTGCGGGTAAGAAGCACAAAAATATGATAAGCAAATAAATATACATATATAAAATATCATCTAATCACAAAATGTGAATTAAAGGGAAGAGGTTACTGAGCGAAGGATGCAATTTTCTAAAGTTTCTTTTGTTTGGTTTTGGGTTTTTATTGAAACGGAGTCTCACTGTTACCCAAGCTGGAACTTCTAGGCTCAAGAGATCCTCCTGCTTCTGCCTTCCAAGTAACTGGAACTAATTTTTGTATTTTTTTTCTTCTAGAGGTGGGGTTTCGCTCTTGCTCAGGCTAGTCTGGAACTCTTGAATTTAAGCGATCCTCTCGCCTAAGCCTCTCAAAGCGCCCTGCCTAATTTTTGGAAGTCTGAAAGGGTGGTCCATAAAAAAAGACTTACTCGAGAAAAACTAGATCCGGGGAAGCCTCAGACGAAGGATGACTGAATGACCGGGGAAAGATGTAGGCAACAGTAAGGTAAGTCTCCAAATTCTGAGGTCTTCATTAGTAAAGTTAAGAGTAGAAAAAGATAAATACCGGAAAATGCCATCGAGGTAACCAAGAAACCCAAACCCGTTAATTTCAAAGGGAAAAGCCTGAGTAGCGCAGGCAAGGGGAAGCTCCAACCCAGGTCCAAACGTGTGCTGGGGGGAAGGTTGTAAAGAGACGCTGGACCGCAGCCTCCAGTTTGTGCGGAGGCTGAAACTCGGAAAGAGCGTGAGGCAGGGGAGCGGCAGAGTCAAGTCCTGAAACCCAGCTAAGTAGGAGAGGGAGACGGGACCCTGCCACGCCAGTACCTTTCTCTTACGTAAGGGCAACGCCTTGTTGGGGTCCACAGCCAACCCCATCTCGGCCAGGTTCTGCCGCACCGATTTAGCGTGGTCCCAGGCATGGCGGATGTGTGAGCTACCGGCAAAGAGAGAGACCGTGGATCATTTATCTCGCGGGCGGGCGGGCCTAGGCCCCGCGCCTCCCGAACCCCGCCTCCTCACCACTCGATCCGCGGCGCTGCCTTCCGTCGAGCATTCCGGTTCAGACGCTTTCGGTTGACGTTGTAACCGAACTTCTGCCTCCGGGTCTTGCCCTTGGCCTTAGGCATTACGCGGACCACGGCAGCCGCAGCTCACAGGAAGCGCCTCTCACGCCCAAAGCCTCGTGCAACTAACTGCTTTCCGGTGGGTGTGCGCAAGGCTTTGCAGGCTTTCTGGGAATTGTAGTCCTTCCCTCAGCCCTACCGTGAGGATTACTACGACTCCCAGAATCCAATGAGCGCCTGTGCCGCGGTACAACTCTCAGTAAGTAGTTCCGGCCGGTTTCTTGACCTCCGTCCGGAGGCGGAGCCCAGCGTGCCGGTCGTCGTCTATCCTTGTCGCCCAGACATGGCCAGTCCTGGCCCTGTGACTCCGAAGGCACCCTTTGAACCATCGCAGCCCCCGGTCATTGAGGGCTTTACCCCCAGTGTCTACAGCAATACAGAAAGCTTCAAGGAAAAGTTCCTTCGCAAGACCCGAGAGAACCCAGTGGTACCCATAGGTAAGTGGGTGCTGTAGGAACTGTAAACGGAGGGGATTGTGATGCCGGGGGGAATGAAGTCAGAGAAGACCAGGGACACCAGCGGTGACTGGACGAGAGTAGAGCAGAGATGTGACGAAGGAACCGGGCAGTGAGGGGGCGAAACTGATTGGAGCGGAGCAGCGGCTGAACTTGTAGGCGAATTGAGGAGACTGAAATGGGATGGACTCTAGAACTAGGACCACCCCGCCTCGACCAACCTTTCCGCCTTCTTCCCCCGTTGTCCAGAGGTGTTGGCTTTGGGGAAGGAAGGTCCAAAGCGGGGAGAGACTTCCTCCCTAGCTAATTTGTCCCTTACTCAGGTTGCCTGGGCACGGCAGCCGCCCTCACCTACGGTCTCTACTGCTTCCACCGGGGCCACAGCCAGCGCTCGCAGCTCATGATGCGCACTCGGATCGCCGCCCAGGGTTTCACGGTCACGGCCATCTTGCTGGGTCTAGCTGCATCTGCTATGAAGTCTCGATCCTGAGCCTTCGGCCTGGCCTTGAAAGCTTCGTAGATTATTTCAAGACCCAGGAGCAGCCACCAGCCCTGCCATGAAACATAGTCCCTCCTCTCCAGCGAGAGGCGCCTATGTCAGAGTAGGAGGAACTGGCTGGTTGTGTAACCATAATCAACATGTTTTTTAGAAATCTCAGATTCTGTTCAGTTTGGATGCTGCATACTTCCATTTATGCCACACCTCCTCCACTCCCTACTTAATAAACTCTAATCCACGTGTAGTTTGGTGAATTCATTCTCAGGCTCACACCTTTCCCCTCCTCTCCCACCCACATTGTTTTTATTCTTTTGTTTTAGGAGGAAACAGACTTTGGACTGTAGTGTCCTTTTGAATCAGGTAGTCTAGTGATTCCCAAACTCTCCTGATAAAAATCACCTGGGACGGGGGTGGTGCCTGTGGCTCAAAGGAGTAGGGCGCTGGCCCCATATGCCGGAGGTGGTGGGTTCAAACCCAGCCCCGGCCAAAAACTGCAAAAAAAAAAAAAAAATCACCTGGGGCAGGTGTTAAATTTCCTGGCTCGGTACCTGTGGCTCAACTGGCTAAGGCGGGTACGAATCCAGCCTGGGCCTGCCAAACAACAATGACGGCTACAACCAAAAAATGGCCGGGCGCCTGTAGTCCCAGCTACCTGGGAAGCGGAGGCAAGAGACTCGCTTGAGCCCAGGAATTGGAGGTTGCTGTGAGCTGTGATGCCACAGCACTCTATCCAGGGTGACAGCTTGAGGCTCTGTCTCAAAAAAAAAAAAAAAACAATAGATTTCCTGGCTCGCAGCCTGTAGCTCAGAAACCAGGGTGCCAGCTACTTATACCGGAGGTGACGGGTTCGAACCCAGCCTGGGCCTGCTAAACAACAATGACAACTACACCCAAAAAATAGCTGGGCATTGTGATGCACGCCTGTAGTCCCAGCTATTTGGGAGGCTGAAGCAAGAGAATCACTTAAGCCCAAGAGTTTGAGGTTGCTGTGAGCTGTGATGCCACAGCACTTTACTGAGGGCAACAGTGAGACACTGTCTCAAAAAAAAAAAAAAAAAAAAAAGAGGTTCCCAGGTGCCATTGCTTGAGATTCTAGACCTTTTTCTATCTTACAGTGCACTTGAACCTATAGTTAAAACTTCTGTGGCACATTTAAAGTGAGTTTAAAAAAAAGAATACACTTACTGTGCTTTGAACTTCTTTTGAAAGTAACTGAATTAATCTTTAAAAATTTTCATAACAGGTTGAAAATCACTGTTCTAGACATTGGGCCTAGGGTGATGCTATTTGAAGAAAAATCATCTAGCCATCAGCATTTCAAACTTTCAGCAGGAAAACTTCAGATAAGACCTGACATGGTTTTGTCAGAGGGAGGGGATTCTGCCCTTCACTCTGCATGTCCTCTTCACCTCACTCCCCCCTCCTGAGAACCCATAGGGTTCCATTGTTCCAGACCATCCTGGCTCTTTTTTTCTTTGAGACGGTCTCAGTTGCTCTTGCCTGCATAGAGTGCTGTGGTGTCACAGCTCACAACAACTTCAAACTCCTGAGCTCAAGTGATTCTTTTGCCTCAGACTCCTGAGTAGCCGGGACTATAAGGCTCCTGCCACATTGCCTGGTTATTTTTAGAGATGAGGTCTCACTCTGGCTCAGGCTGGTCTTGAACGCTAGAGCTCAGGTGATCCACCTTCCTCATAGCCTCCCAGAGTGCTAGGTTTACAGCAAGAGCCATCCTGACTCTTGACAGATTACAGAACAGGGAACAGGCTCAGAGAACCAGTCTGGTGTACTAGGAAGACCTGATTGGAGTGAGAACAACAGTCAAATTGGAGGGCTGAAATGGGGCAGAGTCTTCAACTAGGAGGATCCTGCTTCAAACAACCCCTCTACCCTCCCTCTGCTGTTGTCCAGTGGTGTTGGCCTTGGGGAAGGAAGGTCCAAAGTGGGGAGAGACCTCCCCAATTGTCTCTCAAGTTGCCTGGGCACAGTGGCTATCCTCACCTATAGCCTCTACTAATCCCATCAGGGCCACAGCCAGCACTCCCAGTTCACAATGCATGCAGTCCTGAAGCTCTCCAGCATTTTGTATATTAGTGTTTTAGGGTTTTGGAAATGTAGACTGGGGAACTCAGTAAACCGTAGAAGAAAGGTGCCCTGTGAGTTCCTCATTTGTGTACACTCTCAAACAAGTATTCTTGGTCTGTGGTCAGCTCTCTTCAAGTATTGATTCAGGGACCACACTCCTCCCATGTGTGACTCCACCATTTTCTTTTTTTTTTCTTTTCTTTTCTTTTTTTTTTTTTTTTTTTTGAGACAGAGTCTCACTTTGTCGCCCTGGGTAGAGTGCCATGGCATCAGTTCACAACAACCTCAAACTCAGGCTCAAGCAATTTTCTTGCTTCAGCCTCCTGAGTAGCACTTGCCACAAAGCCCAGCTATTTTTATAGACGAGGTCTTCTGGCTTAGGCTGGTCTCGAACCTGTGAGCTCAGGCAATCCACCCACCTCAGCTTCCCAGAGTACTAGGATTACAGGTGTGAGCCACCGAGCCCAGCCCACCACCATTTTCAAGACCAACTTCAAATTGAAAAAAAGGAAAAGGGGAAATGAAGAAAACACACCCCTTGGTTCCCATGATAGTGTCTATAGTTTTCGGAGTAAAGGAGTATGTATGACCAGGGTATGCTAAGTTTCTTGCCTCCACATTACAAATGTAGAGAGCACCTTGTGATGACCCTCAAGGTAAAAGGGAAAGATAGTCATAAGGACTAAAGCACTTTCAGAGGATGGCCACCTTTTGTAAGTGTTGGTGTTGCGATAACCCCCAAAAAAGGTACATCAAAGTCCTAACTTCTGGGTTCCTTAGAATTTGCCCTTATTTGGAAATAGGGACTTTTCAGAGGTAATCAAGTTAAAATGAGGTCATTATTTTGGGCCCTAATCCAGTATGACTGGTTTCTGCAGAAAAAGGGAAGATTTGAACACAAAGACATGCAGAGAGGGCAGACAATGTGAAGACAGTCACACAAAAAGAGAAACTGGATCGAAGACCGAAAGCCGGGAGAGGCGTGGAACAGACCCTTACCTAGCTCCTTCAGAGGGAACATGGTCCTGCTGATACCTTAATTTTGGACTTCTGGCCTTCAGAACTGTGAGACAAATTTCTGTTGCTCTAAGCAAGCTAGTTTGTGTACTTCATTACAGCAGACCTAAGACACTGTTATGCTATTTATCATATAGCCAAGCTATTTATTGGCAATGACTGAAATCTTTTTAAATACTGTGCAGATCACGAACGTCCTGTTTGCAGCCTTAGCTGGAGGGGAGGAAGGTGTGGTCATTGGTTATTTGTTCCAAATCCACAGAAGGGTGCAGCTGATGGAGAGGGTGAAACGTGTAGAGAAGGCTCGGCACCCGTAGCACAGTAGTTACGGTGCTGGCCACATGCACCAAAGTTGGTGGGTTCGAACCTGGCCTGGGCCAGCTAACCAACAATGACAACTGCAACAAAAAGTAGCCAGGCTTGGGCGGCACCTGTGGTTCAAAGGAGTAAGGCGCTGGCCCCATATGCTGGAGGTGGCGGGTTCAAACCGTCCCTAGCCAAAAAACTGCGAAAAAAATAGCTGGGTGTTATGGCCGGCATCTGTAATCCCAGCTGCTTGGGAGGCTGAGGCAGGAGAATCGCTTGATTCCAAGAGTTTGAGGTTGCTGTAAGCTGTGATGCCACAGCACTCTACCAGGGGCGACATGGTAAGACTATGTCTTATTAAAAAAAAAAAAAAAAATGTGTAGAGCAGTGGGCCCTTCACATCCTGAGGGTCCCAGCCACCCCTTAGGAAGTGTGTCTGGTAGAAGCTACCTTCACTAGCTGCTCCCCAGGCTTAGAGGAAGCCATTACCAAAAGCCTCTGGTGTTGCCTCTTCCCTCCCCCTACACACCACTTCCCTTCGGGAGCCTTGGTGTGCTTGGCTATATGTTAAGAATAACAGAATCCCTACCTCACAGGCTTGTGAAAGAATCAGAAAAGATCAATGTTGCAAAGTATCCTAGGAGCAGTTTTCCTTCCTCCTAAGGATGGAGGCAGACATAAACAGGTTGGGGCACCCAGTTTTGGCTGGGAGCTTCTGGGTTTCCAGGGGAACATCCTCACATTCTCTTAAGGCCATGAAACTGGGGAAGTTCTAAGCACAAATTGAACCCTGACACCAATTGTGGCTTCCAGAGAAATGAAAATGATAATAAATAAGTGTAAAAAGAGTTAACACATCCTTTAAGCCAAGAAAAAAAATACATCAGGAGGAACAGTCACAATTGAATGGACTGAGAGGAGGCGTGAGGGACTGGGCCACAGGGCCAGATGGGAGTAAGGGGTGAGAGGGGTGAGGGTCCCCCTTCCCAGCCACGGAGATGGAGAGGAACAGAATAGGCTGTGTAGCAGCTGCTGGAGAAAGTTTCCACCACGGCCAAAGCAGCTGCCCCTCCTCTGCCCAGACCTGGCCCTTGCCTTGTGGCTGTGCTTATGACAGGCACCTAACGGGACAGCGGTGTCTGCTTCAGGGACATGAGCACCGAGCGCAGGCGGGACACATCTTTGCACTGCTTGCTGCTCTTGGGGTTGAAGTCACATAGCTGGGCCACCTTTTCCCACTCTGTGCCTGGGGTCTCTTCCTTGGATTCCTTCACAAAAGCCTCCTCAGATGCCCTGTAGAAATAGAACAAAGGTTTCATAGCTGTTCACCTTTCCCTGGGTCAGCGCTGCTCTGCCCAGACTACCCTGGAACACTTTGTCCAGAGGTCTCCTTCTCAGCCCTGTGTCCTCTGACCTCAGCTAACTGAGAACCGTCTTGGCAAAAGAGAAAGCCTAGCTTGGTCCTGCCTCAGAACCTCTGCACTTGCTATTACCACTTTCTGGAATGCTCTTCCCCCAGACCTGCTCAGGGCTGGCTATTTCTTGTCATTTAAATCTCAGTGCAGGCTTTGTTCACCTCTTCAGAAGGGTCTTTCCAGTCTAGGTATTCTCTGTTCATTACTTCCCCATCACAAGTTTCCACCATGGGATTCCTGACACCTAAATGCTCTTGGAGGAACTAATGCAGAACCCTAGCTGTTTTTAACATTTTCAAAAACTTGGTGGAGGTAGGACATTTACTAACCACCTAACTACCTGAAGCACCCAGTTCAGCATTGCCTAAGTTTTCTGGGTAAGTACACATAAGTATTTGAGCACAGTCCAGAAAGGGATCAGTTAAAAAAGGATCTTTATAGCAAGACTTTCAAAGCCTTTAATGTGCTAAAATGAATCTCAAACCTCCAAGGTGGAATGTGTGAAGGATAGAGACTCCACCACATCCAAGCATATTTGACCACAGAGCCCTCCTTAGCGCTCAGTGACTGTTATCTCTATGAAGCCACAGCCTGGGGAATGCCCCACTGGAGTCTTTGCTTTTGGTTAGAGTCAAGTTAGGATGAAAACTGGTGGTCTTTCCATCAGAAGTTCTGGTTGACAGTTATAGATGCCACTGATTAAGTGACAATGGGGTACACAAAGTACAGTAAATGCAGTATAGTGGGCAAAACTACACATGGGAGTCATTAAGAGAAAGACAAGAAAGGATTCTTAGGTGGGGAGGGCTGGGTCTGTGTCCTGTTTGGAAAAATCCCTTTCTCGGAAGCCCCTTCTGCATCTCAAGCAGGATCAGTTCTGCCAGGCATGGGCGGATGGCAGGGACTTCTCCAGATGATCCCCACAGACTGTGCCAATGAAGAGCTGCTTGCCAAGGAAGATGTTGCTGGAAGTTGTGTGCTCATTTCCTGACCTCTACCCTCTTGATTGTTTCATTGGCCTGAGAACCCAGTGAGGTGGCAAGTGTGTGTGGGCTTGGGAAAGTGCTATGTGTGAAGCTGAATGGTGAGTGTATATAAGGAAAACTATTCTAGGAACTGTCCCTTTGGGGTCAAAAGTCTTCCTTCTGTCCTTGGAGTTCAAAGCATGGTCTGTGGTCCAGTGACATCAGCATCACCATGGAGCTTGGGAGAAACGCAGAATCTTGAGTCTTACCATAATCTGACAAATCAGAATCTGTATCTGACTTCACAAACCCACCTGGCAATTCGCAGGCACGTGTAAGTCAGAGAAGCCCCAGTGTAGACTCTCCCTCTCTTCAAGGCTGTCTTGGGTGCCGCCCTAGGCCATTTCCTCAGGCTCAACAGAAGCACCAAGCCCCCTGTGGTATTCCATAGCCCTGTGCCCATCGGACATCCTCACCCCCTGCTGGATCAAGTCTCAGCATCTTAGCCTGGCAAAATTAGAGCTTTGCAACTGGCCTCAGGCTGACCACCTCCCAGCCTCAGCTCCCACCTGTCCCCTCAGCCTGGCCACTGCAGGCACATGGGTCATTCCTGTCTCCATACCTTTGCCCCTGCTGCTTCCCCCATCTTCCCTCCCCATGCTCCCCACCCAGAAAACTCCTCCTCACACTTTAAGGTCCAGCAGAAGGTCCCACATCTCCGAAGCCTGCCCTGGCTCCCCCAGGACAGGGTGGTTTCCAGAGCTTGCTGTGTCCTTCCATGAGGCTCTTGTCACAACATGCTCCAGACTGTGAGCACCTTGGAGGACAGTCTGTGTGTATCTTACTTCTTTTTGGCCAGAGTCTGGCATGGGGTAAGTGCCAGTGAGTACTGGGAAGATGGCAGAGTGGATGGGAGGGAGGAGAAGGAGGCCATGATGTGCCCTGTGCTCCATGAAGGGTGAACCCCAAGTGAGGACTGGGCACACACATGGTGGATATCACTCACTGCATTTCCCCTTCAGCTTCAGGGTTCCCAATACCACCATCCAGGCTGTCACTACCAATCAACTGAGGTTGGCATGAGATGAAACCTGTTTGCCGTCCAGATCTAGATTAGTCATAGTACCAACGAGACCACAAATTTGGAACATGTGAGCGAGGCCTGTGTTGGCCTGGACAGAGACTCAAGGCCAAAGTCAGTGCACTTGGAGGCAAGGGGCAGGCAGGGAACAGATGTGCTCCCATTAGGGCGTCTCATTCCTCTTCATATACCTCCAGCATCCTGTGTTCAGTGTTTGATTTGCTCAGTAGAAAGACCCTTTACCCCACCCACTCACAAGAGCTGGCTCCTCAGAGGGAGGGCGCTGGGGCTGCTTTGCCGTTTGCCCCTCCCATACAGGAACAGCCTGCTGCACCTCTCTGCCTGCACCCTGCAGGGCTTCAATTTAGCCAAGCTGCCTCCAGTTTGCTGGAGGAATGGAGCCCAGGTTTTGTGCCTACACCCTCCCAGGGGCTCACCTCCTGCTCTGATTATTGCCCTAAGTCCAGCCACACTCATTTATACCCTACAAGCAGGAGATTCAAGAAACTGTGCCAGCCATACACGGGAACACCCTCTCCAGCTGCCCCCGACCAGGAGCAAAAGAGACACATACACGTAGCCGATGATATCAGCATCTGGCTGCTGGTAGAATGCTTTGTCAGCGATCCTTGAGGGACAGGTCAGGGAAAGGGGTTAGGTGGGGAAGACAGACAGCAAGACAGGCAGGCAGAGGGTTAAAAAGAAAGAGAGACAGCGTTAGTACCTCCAGTGGGACAGGTGTTAGGAAGCACAGTTCTGGAGGTTCATCAGTGATCCACAGCCCCAGAGAGGAGACTAGGGATCTTCTCCTACGGCCCCAGTACCTTTCTAAAATAGCCCTGATCATATTACTCCTATTCAAAAATCTTCAGTCCCTCCCCACTGCCCATGTCTCTGCCCAACCCTATTACCCAAGGCCCTCACCACAAGACACCCCCCACTTCTGCCTTCTCTGCCACCATTCCCTGAGCCCATGCAGCCCAACACAACACATCCTTTCTTTTGTAACATGTTGTTCCCAGGTCTAGAATGTCCTGCTCTAACCCCTCCCCTTTTTTTCCCTCATCTTCCAAAGCCCAAGTCCTGAGATACAAGGCAGCCTCCTCCCTCACTGGCTTCCTAGCTCCCTTACTTCCAAGGCCTTTGTGCAAAGGGCCCTCCTGTATTTGAGCTCAGTGGTATATGACCTCCTTGAAGACATAGACTGGGTCCTCCTGGGCCCTCCTTATCTCTACCTCTACCTCCTCAGTGCCCAGCCCAGAGCCTGGCATGCAGCAGTTTCTTTAACAGAAAAGTGAAAGAAAAGTGGCAGGTTCCCAGAGTGGGCCTTTCCCTTCCTGGAAGATTATACCTTGAAGCCTCAGAGGTAGGGGCCACTAAGCAGCGTCCCGTCTGGGACCATTTCCACCAAGGTGTTCTCTGGTGGGCATCTGTTGTCTCTGTCTACCCGGCATTTGATCCCTTTCTCCCAGGTCATCTTCTGATGCGTCAGGCTACCCTCATTTCAGTCCCTGAGGTTTTGGTGGGGCTGACCCTGTGCACAACCAAGGAATGAGACTGTTGCCTACAATGGGTTGATCGGAGCATCCCTCACCTTTGGCTCTAGTTACTGGGTCTGGCACAAACACATGACCCAAGCCAGACCAGCGAGGGTCAAGCCAAGGACTTTGGCTGGAGCTATATTCTTTTCTTTTTTTTCTTTTTTTTTTTTTTTGAGACAGAGTCTCACTATGTCGCCCTCCGCACAGTGCCATGGCATCACAGCTCACAGCAACCTCAAACTGTTTGGGCTTAAGCGATTCTCTTGCCTCAGCCTCCCAGGTAGCTGGGATACAGGCACCCACCACAATGCCTGGCTATTTTTTGGTTGTAATTGTCATTGCTGTTTGGCAGGCCTAGGGTGGGCTCGAAGCCACCACCTCTGGTGTATGTGGCTGGCGCCCTAGCCTCTTGAGCTACAAGTGCCAAGCCTGGCTAGAGCTATTTTCAATGGGATTGCCAAGGGAATAGAGCAAAAACACAGAGTTGCTGATGGTCATCTTTGTCCTTCATACAGAGGTGGTAGTGCCCAAAAGTAAAGCCAACGTAGAGGAAAGCAGAGCTGAGGGACAGTGCTTATAGACTTCATTTCCACCCACGCTGCCCCTGTGCCCACACTCCTAGACATGGCCTTTTTAGTTCCACAGGACACTATTTCCTTTTAGCCTTTAGCCACTCTGGACAGCTATGTTGGCATTTCTACAAGCAGTGAAATCCTGTGTATAGGTAGATTCCTCACAGAGCCAGGCCTGTGCACTCTGCCTCTAACTCTGAGCCGCGGTGCACCCAAGCCTAGCTACTGGCAGTTGGGGCCCCAGAGAGTAGGCCTGCATTATGGATTCTGGGACCTCTTCAGTGGATGACATACCCAGCTTCCTCGGGATGCAGAGGAACTGAGTCTCAACTGTGGAGCAGTGCCGAAGGGCACAGGATGCCACGGGCAGACCTGGGGTTGCTCCTTTTCTCCTGCTCCTGCCACCAACTCCCCTATGCTCAAGAACGTCCCCCATACCATAGTTCTTCTAACTGTCCCCATGGATTGCCTCATCCTCATAGCTTTTCTCATAACCACTTATCCCCTCACGTCTCCACAACCCCCTCACATCCACACAGCCCCTCACATCCACACAGCCCCCTCACGTCCCCACAGCCCCTCACATCCACACAGTCCCTCACGTCCCCACAGCCCCCTCACATCCACACAGCCCCTCAAATCCACACAGCCCCTCACGTCCACACAGTTCCTCACGTCCCCACAGCCCCTCACGTCCCCACAGTTCCTTCATGTCCCCACAGCACCTCACAGCCCCCTCACGTCCCCACAGTCCCTTCATGTTCCCAGTGCCTCACAGCCCCCTCATGTCCCTACAGCTCCCCCATGTCCTCACAGCCCCCTCATGTCCCTACAGCCCCCCCATATCCCCACAGCCCCCTCATGTCCCTACAGCCGCCTCATGTCCCCATAGCTCCTCTCACCGGTTGTTGATCTTGTTCTTCTCGACTTGTTCACTCTGGCGCTGGTTCCACTCCTCCAGGTCCTTCTTGGCCTTCTCCCGCCACTCCTGTTCAGTCACCTTAGAGGCAGCATCTGTGACCCCACCAGGAGAATGAGAGGCAGCTTATCAGTCACATGGCACAAGAGCAGCTGCCCTGGCTGCTCCTCCCCTGGCGTCCACCTGACAGCCCAGTCCCACGGTGAGGTGGTGTGACACTCCGGGAACCGTCCTCCCTCCACACTTCACCGGGTCCTGCACAGCCAGCCCAGCTCCCGCCTCAACCCTGCCCTCACCCAGCTCCTGCAGCCGTTTCCTCTGTTCCTCTCTCCACTTGCGGATGCTCTCAGGCTCCTGAGTCAGCCTGTCAGCCTGCGCAATCGCAGCATAGCCATTGGCAGGACCGTTGGCCTCCTAGGAAAACAAACAGACATCAGTGCACCCAGTGTGTCGCATCTGCCCTGTTCTGTCTGCTGACCCAGCTAGGGACCGAGTACCACAGCACGCCTCACATCTGAATAACTCAACAGCCTGAAACCACCCCATACCCACTGTCTCCTGTGACCATACCCTGTCTCTGCATCTGCCATTCCCTCTGCCAGCGATTCTCTTCCTGCTATGTGACCCTAGGCAAGTTATTCAACTTCTCTGTGCCTGATCATTGCCCCTAGGATAGCCACACTCATTTATACCCCACAAGCAGGAGACTCAGGAAACCGTGCGTCAGCCACTTTCTTCATCGTAAAATGGGCTAAGTAATAGTACACATCCAAGAGTTGATAAAAAGATTCGGCGAGTTAAAAAAAATACAAAGAACTTAGAAAACTTGGCACACAGTGAGTCCCTTGTGTTCCTATGAATAGCGTCAGTTTCTGTGATAGCTGTATTAACTCATGACACTTAGTCTGAAAGGACCTCACTTTATAATGTGTTTATTTGTACATTGTCTGCCTCCTGCATTGGAATGTCATCTTTGAAACAGCAGGGACCTTATCCATTCTGTTTACTTCTGTGTCCTCAGGGCCCAGCATGGTGCTTGGCACATAGCAGATGCTCAATGGACATTTGCTGAACAGACAGGCCACCCTGAGTACACAGGATGGCCATGGCTAAGATCATAACATAGTGGAGAGCGTGGACTCTCCAGCCAGGCTGTCTGGGTTTGAGTCCTGCTTCTGATACTATAAGATGTGTGTGTGCCCTGGGGCAAGTTGCTTCACCTTGCCTGGCTTCTCTTTTTTTTCACTTGAAAATAGGAATAATAGCTAGATGACCTCTAAGAGCTGTTGTGATTTATGCAACAATATTTATAAGACATTTAGAAGAGTTCCTGGCATAGAGTAATAGCTCAGTTAAGGGTAGATAGAATGATTACTATTATTATTCATTCCCATTTTACAGGGTTGAAAACTGAGGTCAGGAGAGATGGCACAACACAGGGCAGAGCCTCTGACTCCCAAGCAGGGGTTCTGCCTGTTTCTCCCCACCACCTGCCAGAGCTGGAGACTTGAAGCACTGGGAATTGTGAGCTCAGCTCAACAATGATGTGACACTCTCTGCTCTGCAAAGCTGCAGCCCTTTTCTGATCCAGCCTAGGTCCTGCCACACCCCCTCTGGCACTCTACACCCTACACATTCCTGTCTGCAGACATCCCACACTCCAGCTGCCGCCCCTTTGTCTGTTGGTGCTTTTGGCCTGCAATTGTCTCCCCTCCCTGCTTTAGCTGGGAGATCTTTCTCCCTCCCTCAAGTTTCCAGCTCAGGGGTCACCAGCTCAGGGATATTTCTCAGTCCCCCAAGCACATTTTATGCCATTTCCTCTCTGTCCTCCCTGTCAGCACTTTCTCTACCTTGAACTGTGAGACTCCCCCACAGAAACATGAGCTCCTGGTAAGCAGGGTCATTCTTTGTTTATAGCCTCTGAATCCCTGTTCTATTCCTCCTCCTCCAAACGTTTTATCAAACCTGTCACAAATGCTACGTTTTTTGATGTCTCCTCCCCATGGGACAGTTTTGGGAACGCCCTCTGTTCTATGGTGCCCATCCCTGTACTCAGCATATAGAAGATGCTCAGTAAGCAGAGACTGAATGAGTGAAGATCCCTAAAACCAGAAGGTGCCTGCTTCAGAGTAGGAACTGGGCAGGGGGATGCGTGGGAGCACTGCTGCCAGCTGCTGGGGAGTGAGAGAAGGGCAGGCCCAGGACAGGGTGGTGCAGGCTGGCACTTGGGATCAGACCCAACGCTTGGGTGGAGCGACCAGGGTGTGGCCCTTACCCCTCTTCCTGCACAGCATTACACTTCAATTTAGAGACTCTCCCAACATCCCAAGGGGCCTTTCCAAGATTTTATTTTCTTCACAGCACTTAACACGATCCAAAATGATTATTTGTTTCTGTGTTGACTATGTCTCCCTGCTCTAAGAAAGTTACCTCTATGAGGTCAGAGAAGTTAAAAATAAAAATAAAAGGTTCGGCTCCTGTGGCTCAACGGGCTAAGGCGCCAGCCACGTACACCTGAGCTGGCGGGTTTGAATCCAGCCCGGGCCCGCCGAGCAACAATGTCGGCTGCAACCAAAAAATGGCCGGGCGTTGTGGCAGGCGCCTGTAGTCCCAGCTACTTGGGAGGCGGAGGCAGGAGACTCGCTTGAGCCCAGGAATTGGAGGTTGCTGTGAGCTGTGATACCAGCAATCTATCCAGGGTGATAGCTTGAGGCTCAGTCTCAAAATAAAATTAAATTAAATTAAAATTAAAATAAAAAAATTAAAAAATAAAGCTTTGTTGTCTGACCACCACCCAATCCCCACTCCTTTAGCAGACAGTTGCTGAGCCCTTTCTCTCTGCTAGCCCACGTGGGTATCCAAGGGGCATCTCAGCCTTCACCTGACTATTCGCTCCCCCACCATCTTCCCCCATTTCAAAGAAAAGGCACTTCAGCATCCACTTGGTTGCTGAGGCCCAAACCTCATGTTTGTTCTGGATTTCTCCTTCTTATCCCACTTGCAAGCCACAGCACCTCCTGTTACAGTTCTCTGAAACATGTGCCCAATCAGATCACTTCCCGCCTTCTTCCCCGGAAGCCCTTACCACCTCTGCTGTGGACCACACTGCTGTTCTCCCTGCAGCCCCTTCTCCATCACAGCCTAAATCAGATTTATCATGTCAAGCTTTAAAAGCATCCAACGGTTCCCTACTGTGATTCATGTGATCTGGTCTCTCCTTGGTCCTCTGATTTCTGTTCTTGATCCATCCACTCTTGCCATACTGGTCCTTAAGCAAGTTCATCCTTGTGTCGCCTTGGGGTCTCTATCTCAAATCTAGGGCCTCTATCTTCCTAGGACTTCCCCATCTTCCAACTGAGGCCTGAGCTCTGAGAGAGCCCCCACCCCCAACATGACCACCTCTCTAAGCAATAATTGGATTTTCTTATCTTCATAGCACTTATCACTCTCTGAAATGACTGGTTTATTTACATGTTTACTACCTGTAAAGTAGTAAACCCCCCTCATCCCCCGAAAAGTAAGTAAACTCTACAAGGACAGAGACTGCCTGTCTCCCCATAGTAATTGGGATGAGGAGGACCTGGCTGCAGGAGGATTTCAAGTATATTTGTTGAAAGAGGGTCTTTACCTAACAAATGCAATCAGTGTAACCTGGTTTCTTGTTGAATCCCCAAAAATAAATTAAATAATTAATTAATTAATTTTTTAAAAAGAATATTTGTTGAATGAATTCAATAGATGTTCAACTCAGGGACAGGGATGAACAAGACAGTCTACATCCCAGGAGTTTGGAAGGTTGGCGGCGGGGGGGGGGCGGGGTCCCTTGCAAATGAGAACCATGCTGGGGAGCTTACTGAAACACAGGTCAGGTAAGGAGGAGTACAAGGTACAAGGAGGGCATGACCATTCCTGCCCAGGAGCAGAGAAGCATGCATAGGGACAAGGAAAGGACATTCTAGGCCAGGAACCAGCATGTGTAAGGATCACATGTGCCTTTGGGAAGCTGAGTACACAGATGCCACCAGGTGTGAGAGGGGATGCAAAGGCAGAGGTGGGCTGGGCAAGGTCCCTGGGAGGAATCTCCTCCCATTTGCATCCTTCAGGGTGCATCTCCATAAAGCCTGCCCTAAAATGAGACTCTAGAGAACTTGCAATTAAACGGGTTTCTTTGATCTTTACAACTCTACATGGTGAGTTTTTTTATCCTTATTTTATAGGTAGGGAAACTCCAGTTCCAAAGTACCAAGGTCACCCAGCCAGGAAGTGGCAGAGCCAGGATTCACTCTGAACTAGTGAGTGTGAACAGACTCAGCACACAGTAGCTAACACAGGGACCTAAGTCACTTCTGTGACAAAGGATTGAGAATCTACTTTCTGTTGACCTGTGTCCAACTCCTCCAGTTTACTAATGCCCTGTGCCCCACATCCCTCTGTCACAGCCCACACACACCACACCTGAGCTCACTTAGGAGCTGGGTCAGGAATTTATAAGGTGCTTCCAAGGCTGCAAAGCACTTTTTCTCAACAGCGCTGTGGGATGGCAGGGCAGGGCTTCTATTCTCCATTCGCAAGTGAGAAATCATGCTCAGAGCACTTCAGTGACTAGTCCAAGGTCATACAGCTGGGAACAATGAGGAAATGAAGCCCAGGTTTTCTAACTCCATCCAAACTTGCGTGCAGCCTGCAGTCTGGGTGCAGAAATAGCCCTGAGGGAACATGCAGTCCCCAAATCAATGCATCACTCAGTGCATCCCTGCAGCACCTGAGGCTGAGAGGTAGCCATGCCCCAGGCCTAGGGTGCAAAGCCTGGCCAAATTGGGACCACCTCTCCATGTGCTCACCAGCATCGGGGGCCACAAACACCCCTGTGCACGGCTCCCCTCTGCACCTTTGGCCTCTCCGGGTCTCCTGGCACATTCCTTATGTGAAAGTCCCAGGCTCTGGGTGAGTCCTGCACTGGGTAACCTGTTCTCTGTGCCTTTGCACATGCTGCTCCCTCAGCCAGGGCCACTCCCTACCCCCCAGGCAGTTTTGAAACCCCCTTCTGGCATCCTCTCCCAGTTGTGCCCCCTGACTTTAGTGTAGGCACCTGAGCCTGGATTATCTGTTCCTAGCTGTGCAACTACAGCAAGCTGGTAAACCCCCCATGTTAAATGGGAATAACGACAGAACCTACATCACAGGAAACTGGCAGGTTAAATGAGGTCATACATGTAAATCTCTTGGACAGTGCCAGACATGCAGAGGGAACTCAAACTCCTGGCTCTTAACATTCCCCCATCTCTGAGCCCTCACCATCCTGGAGTCCCATTACTTCTTTCCAGGTCCCTGTCTGCTAGGAGTGAGCTCCGTGAAGACAATCTCCCCAGCAGATTTGCCTCCATATCTGCTGCCTGGAGCACACTGGGTGGCACTCAAGGAATGTGCATTGACAAAGTAAAAGAAGGAGGCTGATTACAAAGTGGTGTAGAGGGCCCAGGGAAAGTGTGGGATACACCATCAAGGGGGGCTGGACTTTGAGTCCTCCCCCCCACTGGACGTGTGTCCTCTGAGAAGTCCCCTCTCTGGGCAGCTTGGATTTCAAATATATTAAATGAGAGTGACAACTCCTCACAGGGGAAGTGAGGCTCACATAAGACAACTGTGGCAGAAATGCTCTGCAGCCCGTACAGGGCACACACGCAGGAAGGATGGCACCGTGTTGTGGCTCACTTTGTCAACTGGCACAGGCCCCACACCTGCTGGGCCTTGTTGTACCATATCCAGGACAGCACAGGGGCATTGCTGGCAGGCAGAACCCTGAGGAGCAGTTTACTACTCCTGTTCTCCAGAATGCTCTGGCCTTATCTTCCTATCCCTTCCCCTAACACTCCCAGTGAGTGTCAGGGACCACTGCTGGGCTCTTCTTGAATCATGTGAGCACCCAGGTGGGAAGGCTGGGCTACTGCTAGAAGGGGTGGCAGCCCAAGAGGCTCACCAATGCCCACAGAAATGCTCCAGGGAGGGAGCACTTAGGAAAAGCCAGGACCCAAAAGCAGGAGGCTATCTTCAGGGCCAAGCTCAGTTCAGCTCCCTGAAATCCCTCTGCTGAGAGACCTCTCTGTTGGGCATGGTCATGACAGCCACGCTGGCTCAACCTGTGCTGTGTCTCCTGGGACAAAGAGGATGAGGCATATCTGTCTTTGAGATTGACAAGCTAAATCTAAGCTGAGCTGAGCTGTTGATTCCTCTAAGAAGCTCAAAGGAGGATGATGGCAGGAGGTGAAGAGAGGGAGTGCTGAGAGTTGTACAGGTGGCAGGGGCCTTCCTCTATCCCAGGAAGTGCTAGGTGGAGCTGAACTAGTATGGGCAGGCAAATCCTTAGACCCTGTTGAGGGGGTCAGGTTTGTAGCTGGACACCCCAGTGCCCACAGACTGCAGAAAAGAAGAAATGGAACATACAAGTTCTGCCCAGGATCCTTGAGAGCACCGAGTGCCAGCTTCTCCTGCCCTGGAGGTTCAGGCCATACCCTGCCATATTCAGTACTAAGGAGCGTTTTCCCAGGCTTTCCACATGCAGCCAGCCAATTTCAGCAATAGAGGGTAGTGCAAAGCACACCAGATCAGGGTCAGAAGATGTAGGTGAGCCAGAGCTTTGCCACTAAGCTTCTGTATGACTCCCTTCATCTATGACCTCTTTCCATTTAAGGATTTTAGGATGGGACTGATGTGAAATGATGTACAAATAAACACATCTAGGTTATTACTATGTGCCAGTAACAGTGAGAATAAGAGTTCTTGCTGAAATTGGGAAGGAAGTCCCAGGTTCCTCAGATTCACCACATGCAAAGTGGGGCGAAGGGATGGGGAGGAGAGAGGTGGGAGCTGGGGGGGCCAGTCAACCAAATGGGGAAAAAAATCCAGGACTGACTGACTTCCTGTATGACTGTGCATTAATCACTTCACCTCTTTGAACATTATGATCCTAATTTATAGAAAAGGCAAATTAGGCTCGGTGCCTGTGGCTCAACGGGCTAAGGCGCCAGCCACGTACACCTGAGCTGGCGGGTTCGAATCCAGCCTGGGCCCGCCAAACAACAATGACAGCTGCAACCAAAAAATGGCCAGGCGTTGTGGCAGGTGCATGTAGTCCCAGCTACTTGGGAGGTGGAGGCAAGACACTCGCTTGAGCCCAGGAATTGCAGGTTGCTGTGAGCTGTGATGACACAGCACTCTATCCAGGGTGACAGCTTGAGGCTCTGTCTCAAAAAAAAAAAGAAAGAAAAGGCAAATTATCCTGCTCATAGTGTTCTGGGTACACCTAGGATTCCAAGTATATCTCCAGCTCCAGGTCCCCTTTAGAACTTTTGGGTCAAGCAAACTTCTTTTGCATGTGTCCAAAGGTGTGGGCAGCTAAGTCTCAATGAACTAACAAACTATACAGGAATAAATGTTCAGTCTTTTGGCTCTCTCAGGCCCAAGTAGACATGAGCTGCTAAAGTCCTAGAGACTGACTTTTCTAGCCTGCTAATAGTTGAGTAATTTTCCAGAAACAAGACTTGACCAGTTTCCTTGTATAAGGTACCAGCCCATCCCTCTTACATAAGTATTGTTTATTCCCCCAGAGAATTCGAGAAGCCAACTCCTCCACGGGGCAGGGCTCAGAAGATCCCACAGCCTCAGCCCCAGGGATCAAGGGTCTTTGACCCAATCTGTGTGGGAATTAAGGCTCATTCAGTGGAGGCATCTGGGGGTGGGGAGGTGTAAGAACTGTCAAATCTGGGGACTCCTTAGGAATGCCATTTGTGGTCTGAGTTATCTCAGTCTAAATTCTCAAAGGGATTTGTGTATATAGGAGGGGAGCAGGACTAGGAGGGTACATAGAGAAGCAATCTTTAACTAGAAATGTCCTTACTAGGTTCTGCTGTGCTTTTTTGGTATAAAAATCACTGTAAAGATTTTTGAGTGATCCACTGAAAGTGAAAGCTCTTTCCTTATCCCCACCCCCACCCCACCCTCAGAGATAACCATTGTTAACAGTTGGTGCACCTCCTTTCAGATATTTTGTGCAAACATATTTTTAAAAATAAAAAACAGGACCATACTGTCCATATTATGCTGCAAGCTGCTTTCTTCACTTAATATATTGTGGGCATCTTTTTATGTCAATACAGAATACAGGAAGCTCTGGTTGCCCTTTTTTAAAACAGCATTGTTTTCCAATCTATCTACTTAGTCCCCTGATGCTTGATACTTAGGTTGTTTCCAGTTTGCCATTAAAAGTAAACCAGCAGGCTCGGCACCCATAGCTCAATCAGTAGGGTGCCGGCCACATACACAGAGGCTGGTGGGTTCGAGCCCAGCCCAGGCCTGCTAAACAACAATGACAACAGCAACCAAAAAATAGCTGGGCATTGTGGCGGATGCCTGTAGTCCCAACTACTCAGGAGGCTAAGGCAAGAGAATAGCTTAAGTCCAAGACTTTGAGGTTGCTATGAGCTGTGACACCATGGCATTCTACCAAGGGCTACATAGTGAGACTCTGTCTTAAAAAAAAAAAAAAAAGTAGAGGTGGCACGTGTGGCTCAGTGAGTAGGGCGCCAGCTCTATATGCCGGAGGTGGCACGTTCAAACCCAGCCCCAGCCAAAAACTGCAAAAAATAAAAATAAAAATAAAAAGTAAACCTGCAAAGAATCTGGCTGTTTTTTTCCAGTTATTTCTTTTTTTCTTTTTAGAGACAGAGTCTCACTTTGTCACCCTTGCTAGAGTGCCGTGGCGTCACAGCTCACAGCAACCTCCAACTCTTGGGCTTAGCTGATTCTCTTGCCTCAGCCTCCCGAGTAGCTGGGACTACAGGCGCCTTCCACAACACCTGACTATTTTTTTGTTGCAGTTTGGCCGGGGCCGAGTTTGAACCCGCCACCCTCGGTATATGGGGCCGATTCCCTACTCACTGAGCCACAGGTGCCACCCTATCCGGTTATTTCTTTAGGGAAAATTCCAAGAAGTGAAACCTCTAAATCAAATGGCTTACCCAGTTAAAATGCTCATGCTCATATGGGGCCAGGCAAGGTGGCTCATGCCTGTAATCCTAGCACTCTGGGAGGCCGAGGCAGGTGGTTTGCCTAAGTTCATAGGTTCAAGACCAGCCTGAGCCAGAGCAAGACCTCATCTATAAAAATAGCTGGGCCTTATGACGGGTGCCTGTTGTCCCAGCTACTAGGGAGGCTGAGGCAAGAGAATCACTTAAGCCCATGAATTTGAGGTTGCTGTGAGCTATGACACCACAGCACTCTACCCAGAGTGACAAAATAAGACTCTGTCTCAAAAAAATAAACAAAAGTTTAAGAAAAAATTATGAAAATGAGAAAGCCAGAATTTGAAGTTTTAACATCTACTACCATCCCAGGCCATGACTGTGTTTTTCATGGTACTATTCTCAGTGAAACAAACAAAAAGAATGCAAGAGAAACATCCATTACTATGCGCTGACCACTAGAGGCTCTACCACTCTACCAAGGGAGACAAAGTGAGACTCGGTCTCAAAAAAAAAAAAAGATTCTCATACAGTGCGGCACAGTGGCTCATGCCTGTAATCCTAGCAGGCTGGAAGGCCGAGAAAAGTGGATTGCTTGAGCTCAGGAGTTCAAGACCAGCCTGAGCAAGAATGAGACCTCCCCATCTCTAAAAAAACAAAAAACAAAGAGCCTGTTGTGGCGGGCACCTGTAGTCCCAGCTACTCGGGAGGCTGAGGCAAGAACATCTCTTGAGCCCAGGAGTTTGAGGTTGCTGTGAGCTATAATGCCACAGCACTCTACTGAGGGTGACAAAATGAGACTCTGTCTCAACAAAAAATAAATAAATAAATAACTCATGTGTTGGAGATGGCCACTCATTTCAGCCTCCCATCAGTGGTACATGGTCAGACAGGACCTCATCTTCCTTCATTCCATGCCCCTGTGGCCCACTTTATCTCTCTCTCCTATGACTAGACATCACCACAGGCAATCTGAGGACCCTCTGTCTGATGGCCTTATTTTTCATCCCTTTCCAATACATGACAAGAAAACATGTCAAAACCTTCCTTTATGTCCCTATGTCAATGTATCAAACATAAGGGAAAGGAGAACTTGGAGCTCTAGGCCTACTGATGATGGGGCTATCAGTTACTGAGACCCAAGCTATTGGTCCTCACCACTGCTGAGACAGAATACTGTTTACCTGAAACACATCTCCATTGACTGTGGTCCCCATGTCCTCAGAACCAGCTGGAAAAAGAACAAGGAAACAGTATTACTCATTGTTCAGCTGGTCCTACATTAGCACACTGAGCAAACCTCCATGTATGCCCATGTATATACCATCCCCCACACTTACACATAAGGGATACAAAAATAACTTGGGCTCAAACCTTGACTATCCACAAAGCCTCTCACAGCCATCATCACATTTGATTTTCACTGCAGCCTTATCACGATTTTGTTATCAACCCATTTTACAGATTCTCAAGATGAAGCTCAGAGAGTCTACATGATTGCCCAAGATCACCCAGCCAGTAACAGCTCCTAACCTACTTGAAACTAAAGGACTCCCAGCCGCATCTGGGAGGGACCAATCATCCACGGAGCCCACACCTGGTAAGGAGGCAAAAATGCTGCAGGCTGAGGGTGGGGGATGAGAGGCATAAGGAAGAGAGGCCTGCACAACTGCCCTACCTGGGAGAATGGGAGTCACCGTTCCCACCCGCCCAACCTGGCCTATTTGCTCTCTTTGTGCCACTCCCAGGATTTGAGTTT
This sequence comes from Arctocebus calabarensis, assembly GCA_963573935.1. Classification (NCBI taxonomy): domain Eukaryota; kingdom Metazoa; phylum Chordata; class Mammalia; order Primates; family Lorisidae; genus Arctocebus; species Arctocebus calabarensis. The sequence continues at coordinate 17,171 of CAUYON010059959.1, read as the reverse complement.
GCCCTCAGCAGTGACTCCTCCTCTTCCTTTCCCTTACATCTGATTAGTCACAAATTCCTGGGGCTTCTGCTGCGACAATAACCCTACAGAGGTGCCCTCCCCTCTTTCCAGCTGCCCAACTCCAGCCCAGGTCCTCACCATCTCATCTGTACAACTGTTTTACTCTGTCTGCCCTGTTAGTGGCAAACATCTGGAAAAGCATAACTGTACCTTTTTCTCTTCTCCTCTTTATCTTTCCCAGAGCTATGCAATGGTACCTGCAACTTTGTAGGCAATGGCTATTTGTTGAACAAACATCAATACATGCATTAAAGAAAGAAAAGATGAATGCATGACTCTGCCCATTCACAGGTGGCCCAGATTGGAGCTTCACCCTCTCCTGTCCCTCTTTCAGACCAATCACCAGGGCTGACATTTTGCAAAATGTACATTAATGTGTAGCACTCCTCTGACTCAAAAAAATAATGAAAATAATCCCCCCAAATCTACTTCCCATGGAACATGGAACCACATGGAGGTGCAGGGCCTGCTCCTGCCTTGGGGATTTTGGGGGTGCTGTTCCATCTGGAAGGTTGCTCCCTCACCCCCTGCAGCCTCTGCTCAAATCTGTCTTATTAGGGGGCCTCCCAGATCATACCCTAACCCATCCCTCTGGCACCCCTCCTCTTCCCCCAGCAACATTTTCTCTATCGTACAGGCAGTTCCCAGGTTAAAAACAGATTAGGCTCTTTGGGTTTGTTCTTAAGTTGAATCTGTATATAAGTTGGAACAGGAACATTTACCTATTACCTATAATAGCCTCAGTTCATAAGTGCAAGTCATGTGTCAGTCAAATGTTTGTAACTTGGGGACTGGTTGAGTGGTTCTCAACCTTCCTGATGCCGCTTTTATACAGTTCCTTTAATACAGTTCTATATTGTATATCTATATTGTTTAATACTGACCCTTTAATACAGTTTCTCATGTTGTGGTGACCCCCAACCATAAAATTATTTTCGTTACTACTTTATAACTGTAGTTTTGCTACTGTTATGAATCGTAATGTAAATATCTGATATGCAGGACGGTCTTAGGCGACCCCTGTGAAAGGGTCGTTCGATCCCCAAAGGAGTCACGACCCACAGGTTGAGAACCACTGGCCTAGACTCACTGTAGCCTGACAGATTGTTTGTGTAGGTGTTTATTATGTAGGTATTTATTATCTGTCTTCCACAATTGAATGGACCTTCCATTGAGAGCCGGGTCATTTTCTTCTCAAATATGGGGCCCAGTACCTGGAACAGTGCCTGGCACATAATAAGGACTCAATAATAAGGACTCAATAAATATTTGCCAGATGAAGACATCTAACCCTGGAGCATAGTACATGAGGATCTCTGGTCTTGACTTGCCCATTTTTCCTGACTCATTTCCCATCCCTCCCTCCTACAAACCTAAATTCTGGTTTCCACTTTTCCCAAGCGCACTGCTCCTTACCTGCCAGGCCTATCACCCTGCTTCCCTCTCTAAAGATGACTTTTTTGGATCCATTCTTTCTCCAAGATCCAGTTCATAAGTCACTTCCTCTGGGCAGCCCTGCCCTTCTTCTACCACTTGCCTAGGCACTGACAGAAGGTCTCTCCCCTCTGGGGCATCCCAGAAAATTGGACAGCTCTCTGCACCTCCTTGTACAATTATCTGTTACCCCCAGTGGCCACATACTCCCTTACCAAGAGCTATATCAGATCCTACTCAGCTCCTAAGGGCTCCTATACAGAATGGGTGAGCAGTAACTGTAGGTAAGTGGAAGTCTCATTGCTCTTTAAGAGGCCCTCTGTTATCTATCAGGCCTCTCAGAAACTGTGATGCCTCCAAGCAAAGAGCTGATAAACAAGAGGTTATCACAGACAGACAAATATGCCTTCACCAGCCGGATAGGCTGTGAACAGCATTGACAATGCTTTAGGCCTGGAGACTGAAGAGAGGGATACTTAATGCCAGGGAAATAATCCCCAAGTGACATAAATTATAATTGGCTTTGCTTTTAGAGTCAGTGACTGATTTTGATCAACTCTGCAGCTGTCACCCTCATTCATTCAGCTAGGTTATCTCCTGCATGGGTGCCCAGGTCCCTAAATCAGGCTGGGAACAACTGGGTTTCAGTGGCAGCATCTTCTGCAAAAGGGCTTCCTCTCTTGGGCTGTCTCCTCTACCAGGACTTCAGATCACCAGGGTCCATTTACAATGAAGCTGGTCGGTACACTTGGCCTTCTGGAGAAGAGGCACCACTCCACTCCACCCTGAGCACCCCCGGCCTCAGACCCCACCCACCCTGTCCGCACCTACAGGAAGCTTCCCAGGATCCATTTTGAACTTTGGAATGTCTCTCTACCCCAGTCTTGGGAGGATTCCTCTGGAGATGAGGTTTCAGCCTCTCTGAGAATCCACACACACCCATACATAGAATTATAAGTATCTGTTCCCACAATGCTCTGATCAATCTACTGCATGTTTATCACCGTGAGTCCATAATCAGAGACTGGCAGAACAGAAGTGAGGCAGGGATAAGCCCCTGGGTATGTTGCTTCCTTCAGCTGCCTGACCCATTTTGGAATAAGAGCAGAGATAGCCAAAACATTCCTATGAGCTTACTGAGGCCCAGCAGGGGAAATGGGCTTGCCCAGAACTCATGGGCAAGTTAGAGCCAGGACTGGTGCTCAGAAAACTGAGTGTGAAAACATAAACCTTTTGGGCCCTACCCAAGGCTGGTGAATAGAAACAAAAGTATCCATCACTCAGGCAGATCCAGCCAGAGTCAACAGAGTCAACAGTCAGGCTCAGGTTTATAAGAGGCGCTCGGCCTCTTTCCCCAGGGGGATCTGGGGGACCAACATCAGGGCACTCGGCACAGGGACTGCTAATAATATGAGGACCCCATCATCCAAGAGAAGGTGACCCAGAGGGGCTGACTGCTTTGCTGCTATAGCCAGCTTCCACCCAGGTCCCAGCAGGCCAAGACACTTGTTCTCCACCCCATGGGAGGATTACCTCTTCAGCGGTGTCTCGGTGAGAAGGGTTGGATACTTGTGTCTGACTACACGTTGAGCTGCCACCCTGCAATTCTCCCCTGCTTCCTAGACTGCCATTTAGGCAAGCAGCTGAGCATTGTGGCTTTAGCATGTGTGAGTCTGGGAGAGCCTCAAAAGGCTGGCAGCTCACTGCACAAAGAGAAAATGTCCCTGTTTCCTCTCCCGGTCACCTTGGTTCTGAGACCAATCTGTGCCCCACCCCTTCCAGAGAGGCAACTTCCCATCCAGGTTGTCAGCCTCTGCAGCCCCACTGATCTGGGAGAGGCCACAACTTGCTCAACTCCCAGATGTCTCAGCCTACCCTGGCTTGAATTCTACCTGCCCCTCTCCCTTTCGTGGAGTTCTGAGGATGGGTCCTCTCAGCAGGGCCTCCCCCCCTTCCCTCCTGGATGCCACATTCTGGTCCTCATGAGACAGATTAGGGAAAGGGGTGGTCTCATTCAACTCAGACAAATGAATACTAGTGCATGAACTTAGACAAGTATTTCCTAGGAATCCCCTGGGACACGGGAGGGTCTGTGCTCCAGTGTTGGAAGCTGCTTGTTCAGCTGGCTCCATTGCTCATTTGGGCAAGTGGCAAAAGACCCGTGTCTCCTCACTCCCACATCCATCACCTTCCAGGGAGACTACCACAATATTGAAAGAGATGGAGCCCAGAGCTGGGAGTCCTGGGATCAAGCCCTAGATCTATTACTCACTGCTTTGTGGGCCTCTGGTTTCTCACATATTACTAAAGGCTTGCTATATTTCTCTTATCAAAGGGATACAGAGTTGCTTCCCACTCCTGGGTCACAGGGACTATCTTACTCATTTCTGTATCCCCAGTGGCCTGGCATGCATTAGGTGCTTGGCGAATGTGAAATGAATGCAAATATACTGTAGAGAGCCTCATAAACATGTGTGTGAATGTTACTGTGTATATCCCCTTATTACAACAGGCCCACAAATCCTTAAAAATGACCTTAACAGGAAACAAAGTCTGTTTTGGATATATTCATGAAGGTGATATCATCTTGTTTTACTAGATAGTTTACAAAATTGTTCTTTCAAGCCAGAAACTGAGCAGGAACATCACTGATAAATACGATATGGCAGGAACATGGCCCTGAACCCTGAGGTCTGAGGCTAAGCACAGTAGCCCTGGACCAACTTTGGAAAATCATTAAGTAGAAAATTACAAACCCCTGAAGGGAAGGAACACATTCCTTTGGGCCCCTGCCCCTACCCCAACTTCAAACTTCAAACCTGTCTGCCAGGCCTGGAAGACAGTTAAGTCATGTGGAGAGGGCTTAGAGACTTATAGAAATAGGTTTAAATCTTTGATTGACTCTTACTAGCTATTTCAATAATGTACGTCTTTGAGCCTTGGTTTTGCTATCTCTGAAATTGTCCAATAATGTGTATATGTATGAAATGATTCAATGTAACTAGCATGCTTAGCCCAGTGGCTGCAGAATGGCGTTTTCGAGTTCCTGGAGCACCAGTATGAGAGAGCTAAACCTGAGGGCCTAGGAGGCTACACCTGCTCCACTTGGCAGGGATCCTGGGACAGCAGGGTATTGAAAGGCTCAGGAGGGACTCTCAGAACTGGACTGTGGGCAGTTGGTGGAGCTGGCCTGGGAATGAAATGTCATGACAGAATCGTGTTCTGGAGTCACCATATTCACCGCCCCAGAAGAGGCCTTGGCTCATCCCCCAGCTCAGAGGTCCTAGATAGGGATCTCCAAGATTCCCGCAGGCCCTCGCTCACGCACAAGCACAGCCCCGGCCTGCTGTTGGCTGGCCTACAGCCGGCCTTCATCACTCTACCGCAGGGCCCATACGACGGTCTGCAAGGACCTGGGTCCCGCAGTGCGAGCCCATAGCCCACCAGCTCACAGGCCACAGCGCTGACTCACCTCCACTCGCAGGTCCCGGCTGCGCTGAGGCCAGCTGGCTGCGGGTAGGAGCCCCGAAGCCCTCATCATTCTCTATGCCTGCGATCTCGCTCTCCTGCTGGGCCAGAAAGGCAGCCGCCGGGTCCTCCTCAAGTACCTCCGGAGCCCCGCTCTCCGACGACGAGAAGAAGCCAAAGTCATCAGCCATTTTCCCCGCGTCCCTGGTGAAGCCTCTGCCTGGCGCTCGGCTCTGCCCGGCGCGTGCTCCGCGCTGTGCGCGGCGGCCGCGACGCTGTCACCCGAGCCGCCGGGGGGGAGCCGGCTTCGGCAGAGACAGGCTCGGCCCGGCGACACTGCACTTCCTCTCCGCCACTCGGCCGGGCTCTCCTGTCACTGCTGCTGCGGGCGCCGCGGCGGGAGGAGCCGGACCGGAATGTGGTGATGTCACCGACCGGAGGAGGGGGCCCACAGGACGGCCGAGAGGTCGCCTCGTATTGGCCACAGGAGGGCGGCAGCAGGACGGGACTCAGGCCGAGGTGTCTGGTGGCCCGAGCGAGGATCCCCAACTCCTTCCGCAGAGGCGCTCCTTCCCTGAGCACAGTTCCTGCGCGCTCTAGAGGCTGAGAGAGCTGGACAAAGTGGCCATACTGTGTACAGGGCCACGACCGGCCGACAGCCCTGGCCTCGGGACCTCAGAGCAGGTTGTAGCCGCTCAGATCTTGTTCTTGATTCATTCTGCAAAAGTTTCTTCACCCGAGTTAGGCAAATATGAATCCCATTCCCCCTCTTACAGAGCCTCCTCCAAAACAGCCTGGGAAAGCCTTAGTTGCATCTTTTCATGAAAGTCCAGGGCCTTTCCCAATAGACCATACCGCTTCAGTGCATTTTTGTGGGTTTCTCTTCATTTGCGAAGACTCAGCTCATACCACCAGAGTTCCTGTGTCCTGACTAGGCCCCTACTTAGAAACTGACCCCCTTAAATGTCCTTTAGATCTGGCCAAGAAATGCAGACCCAGGGTGTCTGTGGCTCAAAGGAGTAGGGCGCCGGCCCCATATGCCAGAGGTGGCAGGTTCAAACTCAGCCCCAGCCAAAAGCTGCAAAAAATAATAATAATAAAAAATAAGGCAGACCTAATTTAATCAGGCGGCCTGCCACTCTTCTGCTGCCTTCAGTAAACAATCTCTGAATGCTTCCCCCCTGCCAGGGCCTTGCTGAGCACCAAGACAACATTTTGTAAAATCTTGCCCTGAGGTGACATACACCAAGGCTGGCAGGTTCGAACCTGGCCTGTGCCAGCGTTGTGGTGGGCACCTGTCGTCCCAGCTATTTGGGAGGCTGGGGTAAGAGAATCTCTTGAGCCCCGGAGTTTGAGGTTGCTGTGGGCAGTGACGCCATGGCACTCTACCGAGGACACCATAATGAAACTGTCTCAAAAAAAATAAATGAAAAAAATCTTGCCCTGGCCACGGGGGGATTACAGTCTAGTGAGTCCAATAGATGGCAAATGATCAAAGTATTGTGAGTAAGATGCTCTGACATTTAAGCACAGAGTACAGGGAGACCCAAAAACTGCATGGAATTTGGGCTGCTTCTTATTTCTAATGCAAGACTTAAAAGTCAACTAGGAGTTATGAACTAGACGAGAAATAGGAAAGATATGCCCCAAGCTGGGAGGGTGGAGGATCTATGCCCTGCCATGGTTTGCCATAGTATGTGTATTCCCAGGTTTCAACCCATCATTCATTCCCAAATAAATTCATTTCTGTGCATATTTGCTTTCTTTCTTTCTTTGTTTCTTTCTTTCTTTCTTTCCTTCTTTCCTTCTTTCTTTCTTTCCTTCTTTCTTTCTTTCTTTCTTTCCCTGAGGTGATATACACCAAGGCTGGCAGGTTCGAACCTGGCCTGTGCCAGCGTTGTGGTGGCCACCTGTCATCCCAGCTATTTGGGAGGCTGAGCGAGAGTGAGACCCCCAACTCATGAAAAAAATGGAAAAACCCAGCCGGGCACAGTGGTGAGCGCCTGTAATCCCAGTGGCCTCCGAGGCTTAGGCAGCAGGAAGCCCGCAGCCAGAGTCTGAGGTTGCAGTGAGCTACGAGGCCACTGCACTCTGCTCAGGGCATAGGATAGAACTCTACCTTGACAAAAAAAAAAACAAGGTAACTGTGTGCATATGCTCAAAACAGAGGCACAAATGTTTTTGTTATGTGGATACCTTGTATAATGCTTAAGTTAGGGCAATTTGAAACTATTTTTTTGAGGCTTTTTGCTTCAATTTTTACAAGGCATATTTATTAGTCTTTAGTTTCCTTTTTTGTAATATCTTTATCTGGCTTAGGTATCAAGGTAATGCTGGCCTTGTGGAATAAATTGGGAAGTGTTCCCCACAGCCAAGAACACAGTAAGTAAAGCATGCAGACAGCCCTCAGAATGAGGGAGGATATTTGCAGGTTATGCTTCTAACAAAGGTTTGATAACCAGAATCCACAGAGAATTCAAATTTATTAATAAGAAAAGAACAAGTAATCCCATTCATGTGGGCAAAGGGACTTGAACAGAAGCTTCTCTGAAGAAGACAGGTGCATGGCCTACAGACACATGAAAAAATGCCCATCATCTTTAATCATCAGAGAAATGCAAATCAAAACCATTATGCGATATCATCTAACTCCAGTTAAAGTGGCTCACATAACAAAAATCCCAAAACTACAGATATTGGCGTGGGAGAAAAGGGAACACTTCTGCACTTCTGGTGGCAGTGCAAGCTAATACGTCCCTTTTGGAATGAAGTATGGAGAATACTCAGGGATTGTAGTAACTGACCCGGCAAGAAGACCCCTACAGGCCTCTAACTTTTTCAGCCCGAGTGCCCGTCTGTCTCAAACCCCTCTTTTTGATTTAATTCTAAGAACAGGTTTCTGACAAGGAAGTTCTCTGAGTTCCCTGACTCCCTAGCAATGTCTAAACACAATGATGAGAAACTTACCTCAACCTCCCTAGCCAGCTAAACAATGGTAAAAACTCACTCAAGAGGAGATTCCCAGGAAACTGAGTTTCCCAGGTACTGGGCTTTCCAAGTTGTCCCCATGATTACTGAGTTACCTCCCCTGAGCCGCCATGCAGCTACCCCCTGAGCCAACTACCTGACTGTGATTCCGCCTTGTAACCCGCCATGTTTTGCTTTTGCCACATCAGCACAAAAGGGGTATAAAAGGCTGCCTGCATTTCTCTTAAGGGCAGTTTGCCTTTTGGGGGCAGTGGTCCGTCTGTGCAGATGCAACCACTTGATTCAGCCATTTGCCTTTTGGGGGCAGCGGTCTGTCTGTACAGATGTAATAAATGACCACCTGATTTGGGCCCTCTGCTTTTTTGCAGCACCCCCCTGCACAGGAGTAAATAAAATCACCTCTGATTTATACCCAAAGGGGGGGGGATCCGTATTTTTCTTACAGATGGCAATATTTACAACAGTTCGTGAATCTTACAACCTGAGAAGAATCTGTGGGCTTCCTATGAAGCCAATGCAGAAATTCCGGCTGTGAAATTTCACACTACAATAACTGAGAAGTGGGGGCTAAATGTGGAGGATAGTCCTGGCTTACATTGTAAGCCAGTGGATTTTTTTCCAAAATGAAAGTTGTTGCTTCTAGACTTCTAGAGAAATATCTCCAAGCTGTCTCCACACTTTGCTCTTCCTGTGCCTTAAATATGTGGTTGGCAAAGTCAGTGCCTGTTATGGGAGCATCTGTTTCATTGGGAACAATTGAGGAAGTTTGTTCTTTTTTCCATCCATCGCCACAACGGCTTTTAGGACTTGATGATGTAATTTCTTTTCTTTTTCAAAACAGTGAAGAAAGGGCTAAAGATCTGAAGGAAATTTGCTATTCTCAGTGGGCAGGAAGGCATGATGTGTTTGAAGTTTTAGTGGACCTCCTGTAAGCCCTTGTTTTATATTTAGATGGTATAAACAGTGACACAACTATTAGATGGATTAATTGTATAGTTGGCTGAACATCTGTCCTCTGTCGTGCAGTAACAGATTTTGATTTAATTATTACTATTGTTGTTCTTAAAAATGTCCTCTCCTTCACAAGGGCCTTTGGGAAAAGTCTCCAGTGGCAAACCTCTGACATCTTCTTTGCAGTAGTGCATTCACTCAATGAAGTGATGGAAAATGCTGAAGTTTATTATGAGTTTGAGGAAGCCACAAATTTGGCAACTATACTTGATATTCAGACAAAGGTCATTGGGAAATTCCACAGAGCTCAACAAGGTATCTTAGACCTCAACTAACTTCTGAGAGTTACTATAAAGAAACCTAAGTGTTCCAACAGTGGAACACATTATTCAGGAACTCAAAGATATATTCTCAGAGCAGCACCTCAAAGCTCTGAAATTCTTATCTCTAGTATCCTCAGTCATGGGTCAACTCAATACCTCAGAGGAACTCCATGCTGACGAGTACAGAAGTGATTGACCCAATCCTGACACACTCTCAGATGAACTTCATTGTTGGAGAATCAAATGGAAACACAGAGGAAAAGATACTGAGTTTCCATCCACCATTTATGAAGCCCTTCACCTGCCTGACATCAAGTTTTTTCCTAACGTGTATGCATTGCTGAAGGATTTGTGTATTCTTCTTGTGATGAAGGTTGAGAATGAGCATTATGAAAATGGATGAAAACATCTTAAAGCATACTTGAGGAACACTTTGACAGGCCAAAGGTCAAGTAACTTGGCTTTGTTTAATGTAAATTTTGATATTAAACACGATCTGGATTTAATGGTGGACACATATATCAAAGTCTATAAAACTAAGTCAGAGCTTACTGCAGATAATTCAGAAACCATTGAAAATACCTAATGTTTTTAAAGGCTTTCTCTTGTATTTGATATTTGAAAGAAGAGCTGTAGGTATATGTAGGCCACTTAATCTTTGCCTATGGACTTTCATTGAATACTTTGGCCATTGATAATCTACCTAGATGAATGGTCCCTGCTGAGCTCTCATGCTTTGAAGACCGGTTCTTCCAGAAGACAGCATTAAAAGTGCCATGTTTCACTTTTTTTGTGATTTCTGCTACTGGCACTGTTAAATTGTTTTAGTCAAGTCATTTTAGACATAACATTTGCTATCATGGTAGACTCATGTCAGGTATTGAGTTGTTTGAAGAAATAAATTTTGAGGTGGTATGTGTTGCTGTCTTCCAGCCCCCCTGATCAATGATGGAGAGGAATTACTGCAGATGGAATGAATTGTTTGAAAGGGAAGACTGATGCTCGCTTGGGCATTTAGCCACTGTCCATCTTTATTCAACTCCTTTTATACCCCAAATCATCAGGTTAAAATAGCCAAAAGTAAAGAACAAAGGAAGCAATAGAAACTGCCATAAAAATTCTTCCTCAACACAAATATCAAAGAGCACGTACACATTTCTCTAATTCAAGAACGTCCTGCTTGGGGCTCAGCTGCAGGGGCGCCAGGCCATCTGTTCTGTTTGCCCACTTCCTTATATGATTAACTTAAAGCTGTTGTGTAAATTGAGGCAAGGGGACAAAGTACAGTGGCCCACTGCCCAAGGCCAGCTTCATTCTCCAGCTTCAACTTGGCAGGAGCCCTCCGTGACATTCCTTCCCATTGGGCTTTGCTGCTTGCATTTTTTCAGCGAAGCCGCTTCTGAGAAATGGGGGAGAATGCCTCCCAAATTCACTTCTAGCCCAAGTACTGGACATGCCCCCTCTCAGGGCCTCGTACCTCAAGGAGCACAAATGAGACTGACTCTCCCCAAAGGTGCAGAAGACTGTGGTCCCTTCAGGTATGATAGGAAAGAGTACATTTTATAAAATGTTACAATAAAGCCAAGGATTGACCTTGGAAGCTAGTAGGAGTTTTAAAATTTTATGTTGTTAAAAATCTGTGGATAGTTAAAAGAAATTACCAGAGAGAAGCTTATGAGCTCACCAAATGAGGATTTCAGTGTAGATTTTGTCTTTTATCAACTGAACTTAAAGGAACAAGTTAAAGTTTGAATGGGCCTGCTACTGTTACTGCACATCAGGTTGTGGCTGTTTACATTCCTTCCCCCAGCCTGTTCACTATAAGATTTTTAGCAGTATGTGTTGAGCATTTCTGTTTCATGGTTGACAGAATCAGAGGCCATGGATACTGACAACTGACTTGACTGCTTTCTTCTTTTTCCATGACTTTTATATACTGCCTTGTCTTGATTTATAAATAAAACCTGGAAAAGCTACAAAAATAAGTGTTTTGTGGTTTATCTAGAAATAATGTGGAAAATATTGCTGTTATTTTTGGTGAAGAAAATCAATTTTGTATAATTTATTTCAGTCTAAATAAAATGTGAATTTTGGTAGATTATTTTGGGTGGGGTCAAAATATTCTGTGGTAAATTCTCTTCAAAAATATTTGATAATCGGCTTCAGAATTCAAGATGAATCCTTTTGTATGCTGTTTACTACTTGAGGTATTGAGACATTTTAATTAAGAAAGTACTAAATTTAAGGTTTACCCAACTGATTTCTTTTTTAATGTTATATACCATATGAGCCCTGATATAAATTGGCAGGGTTTATGTTTGTTGCTGGCTAACATGTAAATGAATGAATTTAATCACACACATAACAAAGGACTGGAAAAAAATTCCAATCAATTTCTCTTTGTAGAGCCAAAAACCATTTCCTTTTTGTCATTACATTGCCTATCTATTGTCTTCTACAATCACCTATATCTAGATGTTTTTGTTATTTTCTTTTTATTATTATCACCATTACTTTTTTCTTTGTGAATACTGATTAAGCAGAAGGTTAGATACAAAGAAATACAGGGTTAGGTAAGATACAAAGAAATACAGGGTTAGGTAAGATGATCTCTCTTCCAACTGGTATGTTAGAGACCCTACGTTTAGGTTTGGGGGGATATTTTAAAGAGAAAATAGCACATTATCAAAGGATATTATCTATCTGTCTGGCAACACAAACATTTTCACTGCACTGTTTCTATGACTGAAGCTTCACAGTTGCCTTTATTTTTGTTTTTATTTTCCTTTTTTTGGAGACAGAGTCTCAGTCTGTTGCCTAGGCTAGAGTGCTTTGAGATTATCCTGCCTACCTCACAGAAACCTCAAACTCCTGGGCTCAAGTGATCCTTTTAGATCAGAATAGCTGGGACTACAGGAGCCCACCACAACATCTGCTAATTTTTCTATTTTTGTAGAGATGGGGTCTCATTCTTGCTCAGGCTGGTCTGGATCTCCTGACCTTAAGGGATCCTCCTGCCTTGGTCTCCCAGAGTGCAAAGATTACAGATGTGAGCCACTATGCCCAGTCAATAATTAAATTGCCTTTAACAACCAGTTCCAGCTTCTATATCAGGCACAACAGGGGCAGGGTTCTCCTTTGTCAGGGACTCAGCAGCAGGGTGGGCATCATGGATCCTGCAGCTGGGACATTTTCTTTTTCATCTGCCCACCCTCTTCCACACCTTATAGCAGGTTCCCCATTCTATAGTCACAGAGACTGAGATGAAGTCAGTGGGGACAGGCATGGCCAGCCTCATAGACCCATTTCCTGGATTAGAAAACTGGCTCAGAGCAGGGATGCAGCCGGGGACCCATGAGTGGAAGAAGACACAGCTAATCATGAAGCGTTCTTCAATTCTTCACTCATTCATCCCTTGGCCCTAGCACACCCCATTGAGGCACAGGAGGGTCTCAGACTGCTGGTGCAGTGATGAAACTCCTTCCATGTCTAAGAGCCCAGGGTAGGCTGTGTGAACAAGCAGGAAAGCACTAAGTGACATGAGGATATGCTCAAGGCCGTGAACCAGGACAGCTCAGGGCTGTGGGAACCCAGAGTGGGGCTTCAGCTCATAGCTCAGTCCCTCCGTCCCTCGCTAAGAGCAGAGCCTGGACCTAGGACTTTGGAGCAAGTGGACGACTCCAGGAAGAGGATGCAGGGAGCAGAGCGGAGGACTGAGAAGGTGAAGGAGAAGAGAGAAAAACTAGAACAGGGTGTGGTATAAAGATGGCTGCATGGAGGATAACTGAGGCCAACCCCAATAGGATCTCCCAGGGATCCATCTGGAAATCATATCATAATTGTCAGCTGGAGGGACAAGTGGGAGGAGCCCCGGTGGCTGAGGGCTGCCCCATGGTGCAGGGCAGGTGTGCAGGGATCTGTGAATCTGGTCACAGTCTTCAGGGACTACTGGCTAGAGCCCTGGTTGGTCCAAGGCCTGGTCAGGACATTTGGGGCAGGGGGACAGTGGGCTCCACTCATCTAGCCTGGGTCCCATCTAACCTAGGCAGCCCTCTATACTGGAACTAACCCCTTTAGGGACTCACCCAGCCAGCCAGCTACACAGCCTCAAAGGGGCAACTGAGTGTTCAGGTGACCTTGACTCCTGCACAAATGGACCCCTGACAGTTTCATCTTAAACCACTACAAACACCTATAAAAATGTCAATCACCCTCACTTGTGCCTCTAGTTGGCAGGCTCCCAGGTCTGTTATGCCATTTCCCTCTTTAAGGACTGAGCTGTGGGAGAAAAACCTGTTCACATTCTGACCTGGCAGACTAAGCACAAAAGCAAAGAAAGGAAAAAATCTGACCTAGAAGTCTTGAGCTATCTTTTCATAAGCAGAAATCAGAACAAGTCATCAGACCAAAACCATATGCTTAGGCTTTCTCAGGGCTATGCAATCATCTGCATTAGGGGCTGAAGGATTCTGCAGGTGTCAGGCACATGTCTGTACCTGGTGCTTGTAGTTCAGTTCCTCTAGATCTGCCTGGTCTTTCATCTTCTGAATTGTTCTCCTACAGGGTGGATTTGCTTCTGTCATATGAAGCACAACACTGACCATGACATGAAATAATCTGCCCATGTTCCCGTTATCCTCCTATCTGGACCACTAGGCAGTTTTTCCACAGTTAAATGCATTTCCTGTTATTCTAAAAGTACGACATCGAAACTGTTTCTCTATTATTTTCTTATCCTGCTGGGTTCAGAATTGATATAAACTGCTTACCCATTCTCAGCATTTCTCTAATTTATCCTTCATGCAGTAGTTTGTATCATACAGATCTACTTTCCTTGTACTAATGATGTCCTTACCATATTTCATAGGGCTGTGGTAAATGCCCTATGAAACGGCACATTTTTATGGCTGTGGTTCATCACACATCAAAATGCATTCCTAGGGTTATTACAATTTCCCTAACCCTAGAAATGTTTTGTGAATCAACTTTCCACTAATTCTGCCCAGCACTGAGGATCAGGAAATGTTTAGTAACCTGTGTCTTGATCACTTGCAAAATGTAAGGTATTCTTCTCATTTTATGTGAATTCTTTCTATGTGTATGCCTTCTGACCATTCTTTATATTTATGTATTGATTAGGTCTAAATATTGGAGAAAGCTTACAAAAGTAAGAAATTAAAAAGAAAAAAATACATAGGAGGGGTTTCTTGAGAGGCCGGTGTTCGGTCTGACCTCCCTTACAATTCTCGATATCTTCCCTGGCCAATTTCATGTTTTTTTTTTTTTTTCTCTCTCTACCAGCTGCCTTTTTGTGTCATCATTCTGAAATGGGAAAGAAATGCACATTATCCAGAATCCCATATGAAACTCTTCCCTCCCAGCAAGAGATGTTTGGATTCCAAGGTTCCCTGACACCTTCCCTAACACTGATAATTATAGTTGGGGAGAGAATTGAAACTTTTCACTGAGAGGCCCAGAAAAATCAAGCTCTCATCTTCTAGAAAGTGCTTATTAAATCAGAAATTATACTCATAGCTCTCTACTGATTAGTAAACAGTCAAGGACTATTAAAAGCACCTATAAGACACACATTGTTTCCTTCTGGAATCAGTCTTCTGCTTTGGACAAAGTTCATTTTATTTCCAGGTGGAACCAGACTTGGCAACCACTTCAGAACTAAATACATCAGGGTGGAGCAGGGGATCATTTCTTGTCTTACTACCCCCATAGGCAAACCTGAGTCTCAGTCAAAGGCTCTTTTAGTCCCCAGATGATAAGCCCTGGTGAGATCCCTTTGGGACATGGAGTCATTCATTCTGCAGCTCACTGCTGGTCATTTCTATGATTTAGGACTGGACCCCTTATCATCTACTCCTACATGCCCTGAGGCACATAGAGGATCCTGGAGGAGGGAAAAGACAAACCATAGTGCTGGCCATGTGTACCCAAAAATGATTGAAAGACTCCATTGTCAGGGTGTGACTTCTTGCAAACAAATTATAAGTGGAAAATCATTGAACTTGGTGTTCATCAACACAAGTCTGAGATGATATAAACTGGAGGCAGAGAAGAGCAAAAATCTTAAAAGCTAGGCTTGCTGTGTTGCTTTCAAACTACTTTATTCATGATTCTAATTCAAAAGATGTCACTTGACATTTGATTTAATATGGAGAATATAAGAAATGAAAGAACTCTGAGAAACAGGGATAAAAACGCTTGGTAAAGAAAGTTAATATATTTGTTTGTGTTCACCCAAGAAATGCTTTAGCAAATGCTTTCTGGAATGGCTTCAATCCAGTGGATGTTACAAGGAACTGTGGACACAAAGGGGAACAGTACACTGTCCCCTAGTGCACTGTCAGTACTGACAGTACACTGTCCCACCCTAAAGGAGCTCAGTTTAAAGCAAAGGAGAACTAGTGAGGATATAGCTATATCTGCCATGTACATAGGAAGAAATAACACAAAATCTGTTTTTTATTTTTTCAGATGAGTGTACCAATGTTTAGGTTACAATGTTTGCATTTGTTAGGTAAGGTTCCTGTTGTAGTTGTTCCCCTCACCCAGAAGGTGTGACAAATGCCCTTACATTTGTCCAGTAGGTGAGAGCAAACCAATCCCCTGCCTCTTCCCCTTGCAATGAGTTAAATTGAGTTTTTCTCTTGTGTGGACCTGTGTTAATTCCCCTACTGGCTTTATACTAATATTGAATAAGTTGGATACTTGCTTTTGCATTCTTGTGATGCTTTGCAAAAGAGAATGCTCTCCAATCCTATACAGATTAATATCAAAGATTTAAAGTCTCCATATTTTATGACTGAATAGGATTCCATGTTATACATATAACATCTGCAGCTTTGGAACTTTGTGATGTGAATGATTCTCACTGGGGTTAGGTGATATCTCAGGGTAGTTTTGATTTGCATTTCTCTCATCATTGGGAATGATGAGTATTTTTTCATATATTTGTTGGCCATTCATCTATCTTCTTCAGAGAAGGTTCTGTTCAAGTCTCTTGACTAGTGATAGACGTGATTGTTTGCTCTGTTTTTGTTGATTAATTTGAGTTTTCTGTAGATTCTAGTTACCAACCCTTTGCCAGATTTGTAATATGCAAATTTTTGTCCCATTCTGAAGTTTTCTCTGTTTGCTTTAGTTGTGTCATTAGCTGTGCAGAAGTTTTTACCTTAATTAAGTGCCATTTATTTATTTTTGTTGTTGTTGCAATTGGTGATGCTTCTTCTTCATACAATGTTTCCCCAGGCTGATATCATCAAGACCTTCCCCATACTTTCTTCTAGGATTTTAATTGTTTCCTGTTTTAGATTTAAATATTTTTTCCATCATGAGTCAATTTTTGTAAGTTGTGAGAGATGCAGGTCCAGATTCACTCTTTTACATGTAGTTATCCAGTTCTATCAGCAACATTTATTGAATGATTCTTTTATCCAGTATGCTTTGGTCTGGTTTAGCAAAGATCAGATGCTGATAATAGGCTGGTTTCATCTCTAGGTTTTCTATCTGTTTCATTGATAGAAATGTCTCTATTTTTGTGCCAATACCATACTGTTCTGATAACTGTGGTTTTGTAGTATAACCTCAAGTCTGGCAGATTTTTTTTTTTTTCTGCCTTGGCTATAATTCTTTTTTCTGGTTCTATACAAAACCAGTATTATTTTCTTAAGTTCTTCAAAGTAGTGCTATTTTAATGGGGATTGCACTAAATCTGTAGATTGCTTTGGGTAGTGTAGACATTTTAAAAATGTTGATTCTTTCCAGTCAATAGCATGATGTGTTTTTTCTTTTGTCAATTTCTTCTGCTATTTCTTTTCTCAGGGTTTCATAATTCTCTATGTAGGGATCCCTCATCTCCTTTGTTAAATATATTCCCAGGTATTTCATGTTCTTTGAAGCTACTGTGGAGGGTATTGTGTCTTTGATTTGATT
>CAUYON010059950.1:0-49225 GCA_963573935.1 Arctocebus calabarensis | reverse complement strand
TCTCTGAGTAGAAACTCCAACTGCTGTTAGGGAAAAGGGGCGAAGACTCAATCTAACTGCTTCCTGCTGAATCGGGCGATGATAGAAGGGGGCAGTTGGGGTTTCTCCAGAGGAGAGTGATACAGGGGTTCATGGACTGGTTCCTCATTCTTAAAGAATGAATGTCAATATCCACTTTTGTCCATAACTTCCTCTAGGGAAAGGAAAGCAAAACTCCATGAGACATAATAATTATGATTCCCATACTACCCATAATGGAAAGTCAGCCCTCCTGTGTTTTTCAAGTCAAGCTCCCTTTTCAGAAGTAATGCTGATAATGCAAAAGGTGAGACAACAACAGTCACCAGTTCCTTGATACATAACATGGGCTGCCCTGGGGTACTCTGGAGGTCTGGGGCTTTGCAGCTAATTGAACATTTACAAAATATTTGGATACCCTGCTCTCATTCCCTGTAGTTACGCATGTGGCAAAATCTCTGGAACTCTTCCTCAGTTTCCTTCTAAGTAGATACTAGCTAGGATGTGTTGGCCGCATTCTGATTGATTTTTGCTCAACTTAAATTTGAGGGTGAGTTAGCACGACAGCAGAAAAAAGGCACATGTGGTTTGGCCTTTTGTACAAGTTAAGCACTGATGTGCCAGTGAGGACCATATCTGAAGGCAGAACACCAAACAGGGCTGAACAGGGGACGTTTAATACAAATAATTTCTCTTCTTTTGTTACAGTTGGAGCTTCCAATCCAATGAGAAGTGAAAAGATGAAGCATGACAAAAACATCCCAATGTTGTGGTTGTTGCAAGGGGAAATGCAAGTGTCTGGGCAATAGAGAGCCCTGGAGGATTTAGAACTCTTGAGTTAGAAGCTGAGTTTTGAAAGATCATTAAATTTGGTAGCTCCAGTGCAGAGGAGAGATGGAGGGCAGAAAGCCAGCTCAGGGCATGAATGAGGACATGTGCAGTGATGGGTCCCAGGGTCTGCACAGTGGCCTGACCTGGGACAACTCAAGGAGGGATGCAGTTGCCGACAAGGTAGATGTCTTCAGGCAGGGGAATGTGGGACACATGGGGGACAGTGTAGGAGCATATGTGGGTTTTGTGTGGCGCCTAGTGGGATGCGCAGGGCATGACGGCACTGAGGATGGTGGTTCAGGAGCAGTTTGACTTCACCCACCATTCATGCTGTGGGGAGAGTGCACACGTCCCTCCAAAAGTCAAGTGTGGAAACCTACTCAGCAAGGGGATGGAGTTGGAAGATGGGGACTTTGTGGGTGGTTAGGTCCTGAGGGCTCTACCTTCAGGAGTAGGATTAGTGCCCCTAGCACAGGTGTCTGAGCTGACTCCCCTCCATCTCCCCTGCCAGGTGAGCCCACAGCCTTTCTTCCCAACAGCCACAAGGCACCATCTGGGAAGCGGAGAGCAGCCCCAGCAGACTTCACACCTGCCACATCTGGCTCTTGGACTTACAGTTCCAGAACTGTAAGAAATCGTACCTGTTATTTTTCAATTCCCCATCTACGGTATTTTGTGAGAGCAGCCCAAATGCACTGAGACAGTTATAGGCTCCCAATGTCTAGATCAACAAGTAAGGAAGTGTTTCCTTGTGTATCAGTATTTTGCTCATGCATGCTGGTCATTTTGGCCACATTCACACATAGAGAAGTAATAACATCACCAGTGACGCCTTTAAGAAGCAACAACAAGGATGCGTCATGATATTCTATTTTTCCCTGTGCTCATAGGACCTCTTCTCTAGTAAGAAACTTATTGTGCCACTTGATATGGACCATTTACTAAGCAGCCACATAATGAAATCGTTCTGTCATGCTTTGCTAGAGATGCTCCTTGTCTGTGACTTGGAGCTTTTTATTTCACAATAAGATATAAGGTGGTTGGACGGATTCCCCTGTTTCTTATTACCAACGGCCTTTTTGTGCTCACTGTTTGACTTTAGTAAAGATTTATGATCTGGGAAGAAGAGGTTAAGTAATCTGTCTTCACCAGCACAGCATCGTGCTCAGGTGGCTTTATACGACATGGTTAAAGAGTCGCTCTTTGCAGTAAACACCATTTTCAGCCAAGTTGAAATTTAAGTGCCTATTGAACATTCACTCAAATTTTCACTCTAAGATGGAAATAAATAGAGGTCATCACTGCAGCTTATAGTGTTATATCCAGGGGTACATTTATCCTTTCCTGTCAAGGCTGGTGGACTCAGGCCTCAGAAAGGTTGTGGAAGGCAGCATGCCCCAACGATCCAGCTGTCAGACCACACAGTGTTCTGCACAGTTCATTTCCATGTTTTCAAAAATTTTTTAAAACTTGTCTGATGATGATAAAGCTCTACCTTAAAATCAACCAAGGAGGGAATTATGCAAATTATTTGCTGTGTGTAGTAATGAAGAATCTTCTAAGTTTAAGTAGTAGGACGTGTTAACCCACAAGAAGTTATCCATACAGGGGGCTGCACAGTCCCATGGAGAGGAGTGGCCCTTGATCCAGAGCTCCAGCAGTGAAGGTTGCCAGCCTCCTCCCTCCTCTGACCGTCCTCCCTAGCCCCTCCTGCTCTGGTGACCAGCTGACTACAGATGTCCCCATTCTGTATCCCTGAAGAAGGGCACATTCCTTCTGGCTGTGCAGAGGAAAGAATATTTTATCATTAAAATTTGAACAAAAGGTGTAGCATTCACTTTGCATTAATTTTGGTCACTAACTCATCCCTGAGGTAATGGGTATGGCCAAGAAGATGAGGTCCCTCTGATAGCTGTGGCCTGAGTCAGATGCTGCAGTGATGAACCTGGCAGCCCCAAATCTGGCCGTCCTGAGAGCAAGCACTCCCTACACACATCACGGAACTGCTCATCAATGAAGGGAGGAAAATCTATGAAAGCCACTTGGTAAATGTCCACTGTAATATATAATTAGTAGGCAAGTTTCTGTCTATAGAACTTAAATATTAGCACCACTGGGGACCAAACGGAAGTTGTTTTCCTTCTGAACTTCAGAGTTTACAACCTACCATGGAAGATACGTTTTAAAATAATTCTGCAAACAGCCATATCACATTTGTTAATCGGATTTTTATTTTTTTTAAAAGTGAATTATTTTTAATGATACCTAGTAATTATACATATTTAAGGGGTATAATGAGATGTTTTTACACATGTAAAGATTGTATAATGATCAAATTATGATAATTAGAACACCCATCACCTTAAATATTTATTATTTCTTTGCTATGAGAACATTCAAAATCCTCTTTTCTAGCTACTTAAATATACAATGCATCATAATTCGGTTCTTTAAATTACTCTGTTTGAGCCTTCAGTTCCTGCAAGTTGGATGTTAATATCTTTTCCAAAAATCTTTGGATGAGTCAATTTCTCCTTCCTCTGACAATTTTTTCTTTGTGTATTTTAAGGCAATCTTATTAGGTGCATACAGGTTTGAGATTCTTTTTATTTCTGGTGAATTAGATTCAATTTGTAGCAATCACTAACAAATCACTCTCAATTGTGAAATAAGAAATAACATTCATGCTGTAATTAATCTGTTAGAAATCGTTTCACTGTTGTCCTACTACAGAGGAACCCCTATTTGTGGCAGACATAGAGCAGCAACTGAAATGAGCTAAGACATACATGCAGTGTGAGTATTTTTACATCCCATGTCAAATAATTTATTAGAATTTTAAAAATGTCTGTATGCTGACCTGAGAGTTGGTCTAACTAACATGTGGATCATTACTTACTATCTGCTCCCAGTAGTAGTTGGTGGTTTGTCAGCCAAACTTCAGCA
The DNA here is from genome assembly GCA_963573935.1 of Arctocebus calabarensis. Classification (NCBI taxonomy): domain Eukaryota; kingdom Metazoa; phylum Chordata; class Mammalia; order Primates; family Lorisidae; genus Arctocebus; species Arctocebus calabarensis. The sequence goes on along the minus strand of CAUYON010059950.1, from coordinate 45,430 downwards.
AGAATATTTTGCAAAAAAGAGGTATGTGCAACTGTTTTTAATAATCTAACTTTTTTGCACTTCAGAAATCAATTTGTGTTTCCCTCCCTTGTCTGGAAGGTGGTTTCACTCATTGCAACCCTGAGTGTGCAAAACACTTGTGGTGGGAGCAGGGGAGGTGTGGACACACAGAGGAAGTGGGGCTTGCACAGGCTCATGCACACATTCCTGATCAAATAACTTTTATATGCTGAATAGATGCCTGAAATTTCACCAGAAGACACTGGGTTCTCAGGAATTGACTTTGCAAAGTACACATCCCCGTGGCTTTTGCTGTCACAGAGTCAGGATCCACAGGACTTAGTTTTAGAGGCACGTTCTTTCCTCTTGGGTACCCCAGTAGGCACAGGTGACCTGTTAACAGATGCCTGAGCAGTCAGTCTCCCCATTAGAGGCATGGCTGGTGGGGCAGAGGCGGCAAGTCAGCTCTTTCCAAATCCCAAGGCTGAGTGAGCCATGATGTCCTCACTGCTTTCCTCCTTGACCCCCATATCCATTATTTGCAGGAGAGCCAGCAGCTTTCTAAAGTGTAAAAACACCCCCTTCATTCCTCTGCTAACAGTCTCCTGATGTCCTCTGAGTCCCTAAGCACCTGTAAACACTGCATCCTGCAGCTTGCACTCCCGGGCTCTGACACCAGCTCTCACCAAGCCCATCTCTGGCAAAAGGCCCTCACCTTCCCCAAACTCAGCTCACCTGGTATTCACAGCTCACTTATTTTCCCCATGCTTCTAGTTTCAGGGAAAAAAAATAAAAAGATTTGTTTTTAGGCCCATTGGATTCATGATAAATTCACCATAGGAGTTTTGAAATATTCCTTCCTATGAATCTCCCTCCATGACTTTGGTCTGTCTTTCCAAATGTTCCTTTCTGTCATCTAGATTTTGTCAATTTGTTGTTACACTTACCCTTAGGAGTTTATATTTTTAGTGGCTTTATAAATAGCATCTTTTGTTCTAATTTATCTTCTACTTTCTCATAATTCTTACATCTGAAGCCTCCATAATTTTTATATGCTTCACTGGTCGCTTCTCCATTGAGTTTTCCAGGAATGTATTTATTTCATCTAATTTTTCTGCTTCCTCCTTTTGGAATATTCCTATCTCTATTTTATTTTCTTGTCCAATTGTATTGGTGGTGTTTTCATTAAAATGCCAAACGACACTGGTGACACCAAGTATCTGTGTCTTGGTTCTGAATTTTTCAGGAGGGTACCACCCATCCGCCTACCTGTGTTGCTGCTGTGTGCTGGCCTGTCCCTGAGCGATGCTGGCGTGGTGACCTGTGAACGCACAGCAACTCTGAGAAGGCTGTCGGGAGATGGGCTTCAACCCTGGGACATGAACACTCACTCACAGGGACACCCTTGGAGAATGGTGCCATTCTCTCAGGAATTCATCCCAGTGAGCAGAGGGGATCTCCTGTCTGTGCAGTGTGAGTCACGGCGTAAGACAGGGCAGTGTGGGAGCAGCCTCATCTCAGCAGAAGGGTTTTGAAGACTCTTCTGTCAGCCAATGTCCCGAGACTGGCTCACAACTGACAGTGGGGTCTTCTCTGGGTCAGGGTGAGGAGGGGACAGGGTCCACAGGCAGAGAGGACCTGCCCATTTGTCCTCACAGGAGAAGGTCCAGGCCCAGCCCACTCAGGCAAGGCCAGCTCTCCACATACCACTGTCTACACACCGTGGGCCTGGGGAAGGTGCTTGCTTTACATACCACTGTTTGCACAGTGTAGGCCTGGGGGAGGTGCTTACTGCACGTACCACTGTGTGCACACCATAGTCCTGTGGAAGGTGCTTAGTGCATGTACCACTGTCTGCACACTGTGGGCCTGGGGAAGGTGCTTAGTGCATGTACCCCTGTGTGCACACCATAGTCCTGTGGAAGGTGCTTGGTGCACGTACCACTGTCTGCACACTGTGGGCCTGGGGAAGGTGCTTGCTGCATGTACCACTGTGTGCACACCATGGGCCATGCTGCATGTACCACTGTGTGCACACCATAGTCCTGTGGAAGTTGCTTAGTGCATGTACCAGTGTCTGCACACTGTGGGCCTGGGGGAGGTGCTTACTGCACGTACCACTGTGTGCACACCATAGTCCTGTGGAAGGTGCTTGGTGCATGTACCACTGTCTGCACACTGTAGGCCTGGAGAAGGTGCTTGGTGCATGTACCACTGTCTGCACACTGTGGGCCTGGGGGAGATGCTTACTGCATGTACCAGTGTCTGCACACCGTGGGCCTGGGGGAGGTGCTTGCTGCTTTGGGTGCTCCTGAAGCCCTTTGTTGTTTAGAGACATGTAAACTACATGGTGCCTCCCTGGTCATCTGCCCATGTGTGACAACTTCATACTACATGGGATTTATGCTCCCTCTGATAACTGAACCAAGTGCCTCTTTGTTGTCCAAGACAACTGCACCCCTGGGAAGGCCGCCCCCTACAGGGAGTCGGCAACATTTTCCCGCATCTTTACAGGAAAGTGGACAGTCACGAGCCCTGCAGTGGAGGAAAGGTTGTCGGCAGTGCTGCTGAGGTGCGGGTGCACGGCTGTTACCGTCAAAACCCCTTTCAGTCACTCCTCATGCATTGTACTAATGTGTTGAGGAACTTAAATATTTTCATAAAGGGAAAAGGACAGTAAGCTGCTAGTTCTGCCAAGGCAAACAGTTGTAGCCGTGAAAACAGGCCGATAGGGGGGAGAACGTGTTTGTCTGATTACTGTCGTCGTGACACAGGCGCCGTGAGATGCAGCACCAGCCAGGCTGGCGCGATTCCTAGTTAATCTTGAGGACCCTCTCACTTTGTAATGTGGACTTTGGAAGGGGAACCTGGTAAGACAAATTCTACCAACTTTGCCATTATACTGCTGATGAAACTCTCTCCCCCTGGAACCCAGAACTATTTTATATTTACAATATGCTTCTGGGAGGGAAAGTCTGGGCTTGGGTCTGGCAGGTCCATTTGTCAGCGTCAGGCACGGTAGGCACCATCGATTCAAATACCGGCTCCTTCCTCTCCGGGACTGCAATCAGTCAAGTTCAACGCCCACGCACAGGCAGGTGAAACCTTTACAGGAACTTTCTCGGGTTCCACGTCCACCTGATAATGTTGCCATGGCTTGGTGACTGTAAATGCTCCCTCCAATAAAGATGAGTCATTTCTTCTTTCAAAATGTCCCAGAATTTTGTCTCGTATAATCCTGAATTGACAAAGCCCTGAAATTCCTCAATACTGCCTTCAGAAATTAGTGGAGTGCCTGGGCTCTCTCCAGACAGATAATACATCATGAAGGATCTTCTTGTTCTTTTCCTCAAGGGGCCCATGCCGACCTCCATTCTGTCAGGAGAGCGCCATGAAGCGAGCGCCGTGAGAGGAGCAGCGGAAATTAAGAGCGGTGCCACAGGAGAAGTCCCCTGCTCTTTGGGCACTGGTGGAAGTGGAGTTTCAGACCTCTGAGTGTTTGTCGTGGTCCCCCCTGCCGGCCTGGGTCCCACACTTGCTCATCCCCAAGTTAAGTGTCTGCCACGGCTCCTGCCCCAGAATAGGCTGCGCAGGCTGCTATTCCTCACCAACTGCTATTCCTCACCAACTGCCTGTTATGCACCACTCACACCTCGGAATCCGGTGAATATATGGGCCTTTTGAGGACCTAGTTTCTTTGCCACTATCTTTGTATTCTCTGTTCTGAATCTTTGTTCTCTAGCGTATCAGTGAGGAGGCTGAGTTTGGATGTGCACGTGAAGACGCTCCCTTTGAAAGTGCCCTTTCCTTCTGTTATCATTTCCATGGGCGAGCGGATCTCCGTTACATCCATCGGCTGTTATATTTGGGATGATTTACAAAGATATGCTGCTCCCTTCCCCAGCAAAGACGGATCTAGAGAGACACGAAGGGAAATTTCTGGCTTGCTCTCAAACCATCTCTGTCTCTGATGCCCAGAAAAATACTGAAATGCCATCAGCAACTGTGGTCATGTCCACCAGTTCACACTGCACATCCTCCAAACCTCTCTTTGTACCTGCACACTCCACAGCTGCTGGATCGGCAGCTGGAATCCTGATTTCGCTCAGTTCTGCAGACAATTGCATTGGAATATTGAAGGAAATTGTGGAACACAAATCAATTAGGAGGAGGTGCATTTCGCCAAGCTCGCTACAAAATCGATTAATTAACTCATTTGTTGAAGACGGCGGTAAACAATTTTGACGTCTGAGAGACAGATGCCAGTCGGCATTCTTCCAATCCCCTCCGCCGTCCCTGTGCGAATGTCCCTTGTGTGTGTCTCAGGCTTCCCCTGTCCTGCCCTCCCCTCCTTCAGAAGGTTCAACGATCCCGGTGCCTCCCAGAGTCATCCAGAGTCGGAACAGTCTCAGAATCTAATAATCCACGTGCCATGTTCCTTAAATAGAAGCTACATCTCCTCAAATTAAGCTCTACATTTTATTTAATTCTGTTTAACTTTGATTAGAAATTTTCTTTCCTAAAATCAATCAAAAACTCATCTGCAAACATAAAATGGATAAAGCAGGATTTCCCACTGTGGTGGACAAAGAGGTCAAAAGTTCTCTCCCCCCCCAAAAAAAAGTTAAGTATAAACATTGACAAAATGATGAAAACCAAACAATTCAGAGCTCTGGAAACTGACCAAGAGCAAACAGTAAATTGAGAAAGGTTTATTCAGGAGAAATTGCCAGAACTGCGGACCAGAGGCAAGCAGTGTCCAAAGGTCTGTGTCAGTGCTGAGCCTCCCGGCCCTGCTCAAGGCAGGAGGCTGCTTGACCGGGGGATGGTAGCTTGGAAGATGGAGCCACTCCGGTTCCAGAAGGCACTGGCTGTTGGGGGACAGGGGCAGAGACCAGCTCAGCTACGCTGCAAATGACGTTGACAAACCTCGTGAGGAGACCAATGCAGGCAGCCAGAGCTTAGCTCGGGGAGGCTGTCGTCCTCCGGGCCTTATCTCCACAGGTGAGGCCGTGGACAAGCTGAAGTTTTCCTGGGCAGTTTTGGAGAAGGGCAAGGAAAGCACCCTCTCCCCTCCCATGGCACACAGGGAAACTGAGGGAATGTGTGTGGAGGTGAGAGCGTCCCCAGGGAGAGTGACATTGAGGTTCCTGAAAAGTGCTTGAACTTACGTTTGGAAATAATGAAATTCACAGAGACGGAGAAGAAGGGCGAGTAGCAGGGCTGGTGAGTGCCAGGGGATGGGGAGTTATTTCAGGGGTATCGAGTTAGGTTGATTAAACGTTCTGGACAGTGGCGACGGTCACACAACGGTGTGAATGCAGTGAACGCCATCGATTGCACACTAAAGAGGTTCAAGTGACAAAGGTAATGTTCTCTACATTTTAACACGTGCAGAGAAACAGGTAAGTGTGCACACCTGGATAGTGAAAGAAACCGACAGGCATTGAATCCAGAGCAGCTGTTCTGAATATAGTCCCCAAATGGAGAGAAATTCGGCCTAACTAATGAAAAGAAAACATGGTAGTGACTCATCAACCCCCAATCGAGAATTCGGAAATTTACCATCTGAATGGGCAATTCACTTAATTTATCAAAGAATTTACATTGGTCATTCTTTTTAAAGAAGAATTAAAGACAGAGAGAAACCTGCCAAAACCTAGAGACGGGATTTACTTCTGAGCATTCTGTAATGATGACCATTTTTTTTTTTTATTAAATCATAGCTGCGTACATTAGTGCAATCAAGGGGTACAGTGTTCTGGTTTCATATACAATCTGAAATGTTTTCATCAAACGGTTAAACATAGCCTTCATGGGATTTTCTTAGTTCTTGTATGAAGACATTTGTATTCTGCATTTAATAAGTTTTGCCTTCTAAGATGTATTTTTATGAAGAAAAGCAACACTCCTTATACCCAGAAATTGTCATATCTAAATCAATAATTGATAAGGAAATAACATCAGAAGCTACTTGGGATATTAATTAACAGCAATATATTATCTGAGTGGAGTTTACCTGTTATTCTGACTTTGTTTTTCTAACCTAGTGCACAAATCTCTGAGATCACCGAATGTCCTTTGGTAGAGTTTCTGTTGAGAAGGACAGCAGCGGCCGTGAAGGCTGTCACCATCAACCTGTTCAATGTCTGTGAAACGCCCAGTGTGGTCTGAGCTGGCCAGTTCTACACAGCTCACGGCACCAGGATTAAGAAAGTTAGCGGAGAGGAAGGCAAGTCCAAGGTGTGCAAGGGAAACACCAAGGAGCAGGTGTCCTGTGGACTGCAAATGCCACCGGTGGGAAAGAGCCCAGACCAGGGGAGCCGGTGAGGCTCAGCTCAGCAGAGCAGCGACTCCTGGAGTTGGCCGTGAAAAGCTCGGCAGTCCCCCAAGAAGGGTGACTGTGTGCAGTGGCGCCTTCACCTCTCTCCTGCTGTGCAAAAGGCCCCCAAACAGACGACCAGTGCCCCTGGCTTCTTTCCTAGTGGCGTCTGAGGCCAAGATGAACCAGGGAAGGGCCCTTGTCACCTACGTTTCTGTGAGATGCTCTGCGGACGAGGCAGGGGCTCTGGTACTTCCTGAGCACTGGCAGGTCGGGGTGGTGGTGTCCTTTCTTCCCTTTTCTCTACCATTTCTAGTTTTACACCGAAATCAGGTGAGTATCTCCCATGATGCAGGAGAGGACAGTGGCTCTCCAGAAACCCTGTGTCTTCCTGTCATTCAACACTTCAGTTTCATGTGCCCCTCCCCGGGGGACTGTTGCTGGCTGTGTCTCCAGGGTCCCTTTCCAACTCTCTGTGCAGATCCCAGGGAGTGAGTATCCAAAGGGCGTGTGTCTTTCCACATAAAACCAGTTGGTCCCAGAGGTTGGCTCAGGATACTGGAGCAGAATGAACACCCTCTCCCCAGTGCCCTTTAATCTGGGGTTACGGTTGTTCCCCAGACCTGCATGTTGAATTCCTAACTCCAGAGCTTAAGAATGTGACTTCACTGTGAGACAGGATCACAGCAGGTGCAATTAGTTCAGCGGGGTGGTCCCTGATTCCAGATGTCTAGTGTCCTTGTAAAGAGGGGACATTTGATCACAGACACCCATGGGGAGGTTTCCAGGTGAGGCTGGAGGCAGAGATGCAGGGGTGCTTCCAGGTGCTGAGGAGTGCAATGATTGCTCGAAAACCACCTGCGCCTGGGCCAGGGGCTGGAGCAGCTTGTCCCTCACAGTCCCCAGAAGGTCCCCTACTGCTGGCACTGTGCTCTGGATGGCCACTGAGGACCCCTGAGAAGGGCGGTCACTGTTGTCCACCTGCTGGGTACAGGGTGCTCGTGCCCACAGCCCTTGGAAACAAACACATCCAGCCTTGTGGAATTCACCACCATTTGGATGAATTCCTGGGGAGCTGCTAAAATTTTTATATTCCATTTTGGGAAATAAAATTATTTTGGGCACTTGCAGATGCTCACGAAAAGTTCAGTACATTGTAACACCAAAATTTCCGATTTTCACACAGTTTCAAAGGCCCTCACTTATCTCCCCCTGGGTTGCAGACGGGCTGTAATGTGGTGTCAGGATTTTCCTACCAGAGTGCCAGTTTTTGGCGTTTTATCTTGAGGATGCTTTTGTGAGCTTCTTCCAGATCGTCCCACCGGGACCTCTGCTTGCAGGAGCCTGACCCTGGGAGCCTGTTCTGACTTCACGCTGGGCCTTGCAGCTCTTTCTACTGCAGTGGCTCTGCGCAGGAAGTCCTACTGGGGACGTGCTTGTCACGCAAAACCACAGCTGCTGCCAGAGCAGGGACCCTCTGGTCTCCATGCAGGGCATGCACCTTGGGCTGATAGATCACCCGGAGGTTGGAGCCCTCCCACTCTTGTCTCTGCCCCTCTGGTCTTGAGACCTTTGCGGTTGGGAGGAAGGTGCCTGTCTATACCACCTAGTTACCAGGGAATACGGAGTTTGAATCTGTTCCTGCTTTTCTGAGGACGAGAGATGTGACCTCCACCCTCATCTATGGGGCAGGAGGTGCACAGCAGAGAATTTGTTCCTCTCTTGAAGGAATGCTCACACTGATGTCTCCGCCTCTGCTGACAAATCGTGACTTGCTCCCGGGGACTGGCAGATAGATGATGGTGATGTCTGGTTGTGCGCTTGACTTGAGTGGGTTCATGGAGGCACGGCTAGTTAAGTGAATATTGCTCTGGGGATGCCTGTGGAAATGTCTCCAGAAGAGAGTATTTGCTTAGTGGATAACAGAGTAGATGGGCTCCCTGACACAGGTGGGCCTTGTCCAAATGGATGAGGGCTGAGATGAATGGAAAGCAGAGGAAACTTGAACTTGCTCTCTGCCTGACTCCTCCAGCCTCTGACCTGGGACTCATGCCATCCCTGCTGCTGGCTCACGTCTTTATTTTTCAGTTTTTTTAGAGACGGAGTCTGGCTTTGCTGCCCAGGCTAGAGTGCAGGGCTGCTATCACGGCCCTCTGTAGCGTCACACTCTTGGGGTCAAGCCAACCTCCTGCCTCAGGCTCCTGAGTTGCTGAGACTGCAAATGTGCACCCCATTCCCAGCTAAAGTGTTTTTGTGTGTTTGTTTTTGAGACAGCTTTCCACCGTATTACTTAGGCTGGTCTCAAACTCCTGGACTCAAGCAATCTTCCCACTCTGAAGTTTGTAATTTCTTGTCATCTTAGGACTCAGTGTTCTCCAAGGGAATGTGGGTGTTAATTTTTCTGCTTCCTGCTCTGCTCCTTAAAAATCGCCCCCCCCCCCGCATATAACCCTAAAGATTTTTGAAAGGGGTCAAGCTGCCTATTATCTCAGGCCCTGGATTGGTCCCTGAGAGACGCAACCCTTCACCAACACCCCCAATCTGAATGCTTTCCCTAAATTTCCAGGTAAGTAAGAAAAAGACTTTTATTTTTTTAGTCCTTGAATGTTTTTATTATTCCAACTGGTTAACCTAAGTAACACAACTACGTTTTAAACAGGTTTGTCAAATCACCCCCCAAGGACACTGTGCACTTTTACTGGTCCCCAGAAGTGTGAGTGCTGGACAGTCTGCTCAGCCTCATTCTATTCATGAACGGAAAGCATGTTTGTCCCCTATTTTAGAGTACTGTGTCGTTTCTCTCCAAATTGATAACCTAGTGTGGGGCATAACTTTTGAATACAAAATTTCAGGAACAAAAACACCATTTCTATGCTAAAAGTAGGACACATTTTAGAGGAGAAAATGATCAAGCTGTGGGGATCCCTCAGAACAGGCTGAGAATGACAAGGGGCCTGTGGGGAATGGAACTGTGGACAGCGCCAGGCGGCGGGTTCTGAAGCTGGACGGGAGGGATGCTGTAAGATGTCTCGTAACTATTGCTACTCTCCAAGATTAATTTATTTTACATGAAATGGTGCACAAATATGAATAGCATTAATAATTAAATTGGGCGCTCAATCATGACATAAAAATCATTTAGAGCTGAGAAAGGAATGCACATTTATGGTAATGACTATAAAATATTAAGTGACCTGGGAGTTTGTAAAAAACTTACAAACCAATCTGGTAAGCCTTGCTTTTGACTTTTGGATCGGAAAACCAACAGGCAGAGAATGACTTAATAAAGTGTACCTGATTTTAAGACGTGATACGTGTTTGTGGCAATAGCAACCAGGTGGCCACCAGGGGCAAATTATATTTCGGAAGAAGTCCCAGAGTCAGAGAAATTAGAGCTGAAGTCTGCGCTTAGCAGCAGTGCCATTATATTGAGCAATGAACCCAGATTAGGGGAGAACATTTTTCACCAGACAATGAAGAAATAGGAGGGCAAGACATAGGACTCTTTTTAATAGAGATGAATCCAAATTAAGAGGCTTGTCTTTATTCTACGATTGTATCTTTCTGCCCTTTTTTAGTGATAAAGTAGATAGTAATATTTTTATGACATTTAGTTATTTAATATACTTGTCAACATAAAAAACTGAAAACTGCACTAGTTAGAAAGTAATTTTGGAAATTTTGTTGTTCTATTTGAGAACACGTTTGTTCTTTCAATGTTCTTGAATGGTCAAGAACAAAATCTGGGAAAGGTTTACTTAAGCATTTTTGTAGGAAGGAGGAGTGTTTGATGAGGGTTATTTTTATCTTCTTTTTGCAGTTTTGGCCGGTCCCAGGCTTGAACCCGCCACCCCCGGTATAATGGACTGGTGCCCTACTCCTTTAGCCACAGGCACCTCCCGTGATGAGGGTTATTTTAAGGAAGCAGCCAAAGGAGAGAATTTTCTGGATGTGTGCGTTGTTCACATTAGCTGCTCTGGACTCGGGTCTCCCATGCTGGGTTCCTGAGACCCAGGGGATTTCTGGATGATAAAACCAAATTGGGCTGAGTACATTGGATACTTTTTCTTCCAGCTATGTTAACCAGTTTGATGAAAATATTTCAGATCGTATATAAAACCAACACATTGTACCCCATGATTACATTTATGTACACAACCATGATATAATAAAGAAAAGAAAAAAAAAACGGAATTGGGGTAAATTAAATTATTTTTCTCACTGGGAAAGGCTCTACATTGAAATGTTGCATATGAAAAGACATTTCACACCTTTGAAATAGCAAAACAAAGCAATTAAAGCTAACATGTTTTACACACAGCCACAGTATAACAATCTGCATTATAAAAAAGGACTTATGGGAGGTTTATGTTTAGTTTTTTACCTGCATGGGATAGAATAAGGTATTTGCTTTTTCTCTCAATAAATTATTTGTGTGTGCCAAATACTGGCTTTTTAAAAATTGCTTTGAAGACTTTCAGTCTTCTCTTGTAATTAGGGTCTGCCTTGGTGTTGTTTGTTGGAGATTTGGTGTGTCTGGGCCCCAACACACCCCCAGGTTCCATGCGGACTTTTAAAAAAGGAGACCTTGAGGTGTTATGTGGTTAATCCAAGTAACATGGCTTGTGTTCTTCTGTTATGAAAGGGAATGTGTGACTGAGGGTGTAAAGCTAAGGGACTTCAAAAATTTGAGAAGCTCTAAATTCGCCCATAGACAGCAATTCTGATATTTCAAGAGAAACTTTCACAATCAGCTGTTTGAGAGGAAAGCAATTTTGATTCTTTACCGTTTTAGAATATTGGCTCTTCATTTTTATTCAGTTAGCAAGACCAGACCAAAAATGACACACTTCAAAGGTCTCCCCACAGAGGAGAGAATGTCCCACATTCTCTCAAAAATATTCAATGACATTTTAGGGGAAGCTCGAGGGAGCAAGGCAGAAGCCAGTGATCTTACAGCAAAATGAATAATTTCTTCATTTAAAGGCCTCTGGTTCCATGTTTCTAATTTTCTGAAATATAGTTTGTGCTATTCTTTCAATAGCAGAAACAATTTAAATATCTGTGCAGAATGCTTTCCTGACCCTGTTCTCCTTTTATCTTTCCTTGGGAGTGTTAGTGTTTCGCAGTAAACATGCCTCCACATAGGGTTTCTATCTTTGGATCATTTAATGCAAGAAAAGCATAAGAATCTTTTCCTTCTCACTAAGCTCATTCCAGAAGGTGGTTCCAAGGGTAATAAAGCTTGTTTGAAGCACTTTTACTGAAGGGGCATTTACACATGTTTATAGCAGGGTCACAGGGAACAGAATGGGAGAATGCTTTCTTCACAGAGAACTGGATCAAGGCTGCTTGTCAGCTGCGGACTTCACCGCTGAGCCCTCACCTGGGAGCAATAATGTTGAGCAATCAGAACATCCAGCACCCCTGGGTGCTGGGGTGGGAAACTGCAGCATGTCCAAAGACCTGGGAGAAAACCAGCCACCCCACAGGGACCTGAACACTCCAGACACTCATTGGCAGGCATCCTAAGTGCCAAGTCTTGTCTTCACATGAAAAGGTCAGAACTTCTATTAAAAAAAATGAAGTGGGAACTTAGCAGAATAGCCTCTGGGGATGGTTGCGGAGTACCACACGGTCAAGTTGGACACTCCTTGGCACACGGGACCTTTGACATCTGTGTTTAGCACTTTAACTTCAGGCTGCTGCTGCCACCAGGTCCTGGTCACCATCCCCGACAGCCAAGAGTCGAGCATGTGACAGCACCATCCTGTGACAATGAGGCAACATGAAGTCATATGCTAAGTATAGAGGGAAATGGAGACTAGGGCGTCTGTGACATCATGGAGTCCCTATGACATCATGAGATTGCTGCAGAAGCTTTCGATTGCCTAACTCTGGACTTACCATGGGGAAAATTTGTTTAAGCCAGAAAAAAAAAAAGAAAGTAACTTTCTTGGCATTATTATTAGTATTGCTTAATATTTTGATGCAGTAATCATCTGTTTTCTTTTCTGAATGTATTTTTTTCATTCATTCTTTACGTGGTTTTTGTTTCTAGTCCTTATCTTAAACGTTGTTACTTCTTAAATTTTAAGCCTTTTAAATTCTGTGAAGGCAAAAAGGGGAAACCTAATAAACACATATATATGTAAAAATAAAAAGAAATAAAAAAATAAAAAAAGTCAAGCCAGTTTCGCCAGTACCCTGCTAAGATGCACCGTAGGTGAAAAGGATAAGTAGAAAAGTGGGCTGGAGGCATGTCTAACATTTTTGACAGTTTTTTTACTCAAACATTATGGAAAGAGTGGACTATGTGTACCCAACAGTCTGCTTCTCTGCTGTTCTGTATTTGCATAATTTGACATTTCATTTCATAAGTTCTTTGCTTGCAACTGTATGGAGCTGCTGATAGCAGGTCAACAGTGGTGCCATTGTGATGGACTTTGGAGCATTCTAAGGATAATGCCCACATAGGCAAAACAGAGCTAAGAAAACACAGGTCCGCTGATGTAAACTTTGCATGTTTCCCAGCCCCTTTTAATATCCTTCCTATATATGGGGGAACTTCTCACATTAAGGGTTCCTTCTCCCTAAGCCACAAGCCAGACAATGAAATTTTCCTCTCCCTCTCTTGGAGCTGGAGTAAATATGTGAACTAGGCTCCACTGATCAGATGTGAAATAAAGATGACTTTAACTCTAAGTAGAGAAAAGTAAGAAAGCAGGTGCCATATGGAATCCACCTTTTGGTAAGGGAAGCTATAGAAGCAGCTGGTTTTCAGGGGCAGCAATAGTGGAGTTTGGGCAGCAAAAGTGTGGTCTAAGATGCCTGCATTTGGTGACAGGAACACAGTCATCTGCACTGGAACAGTGACAGCTGATTGTAGGTGCATAACCTCCAAGCCTAATACTGTGGACCTCTCAGTGGTTCCATGAGCTATGCAATGTCCTATAATAAATTCCTTCCTGTTATTTTATGAAGAGGACCCCCCAGGCAATTGAAGCAACACCAAAAATACATTACTGGGACCTGATCAAACTAAAAAGCTTCTGCACAGCCAAGAACACAGTAAGTAAAGCAAGCAGACAGCCCTCAGAATGGGAGACGATATTTGCAGGTTATGTCTCCAACAAAGGTTTAATAACCAGAATCCACAGAGAACTCAAACATATTAGCAAGAAAAGAACAAGGGATCCCATCTCAGGGTGGGCAAGGGACTTGAAGAGAAACTTCTCTGAAGAGGACAGACATACGGCCTACACACATATGAAAAATGCTCATCATCCTTAATCATCAGAGAAATGCATATCAAAACTACTTTGAGATACTCCAGTAAGATTAGCCCACATCACAAAACCCCAAAACCAGAGATATTGGCGTAGATGTGGAAAAAATGGAACACTTTTACACTGCTAGTGGGAATGTAAACTAAAACATTCTTTTTGGAACAATGCTTGGAGAACACTTATGGATCTAAAAATAGACCTGGCATTCAATCCTACAATTCCTCTACTATGTATATATATCCAGAAGACCAAAAATCACATTATAACAAAGATATTTGTACCAAAATGTTTATTGCAGCCCAATTCATAATTGCTAAGTCATGGAAAAAGCTCAAGTATCCATCAACCCATGAATGGATTAATAAATTGTGGTACATGTACACCACAGAATACTATGCAGCCTTAAAGAAAGATGGAGACTTTACCTCTTTCATGTTTACATGGATGGAGCTGGAACATATTCTTCTTAGCAAAGTATCTCAAGAATGGAAGAAAAAGTATTCAATGTACTCAGCCGTACTATGAAACCAATTATAGCCCAAGAATATGGGGTAAGGGGAGTGGCGGAGAAGGGAAGAGGGGAGAATGGGTGGAAGGAGGGTAAATGGTGGAACCACACCTACAGTGCATCTTACAAGCGTACATGTGAAATTTACTAAATGTAGAATATAAATATCTCAACACAGTAAGTAAGAAAATGCCATGAAGACTATGTTAACCAGTTTGATGAAAATATTTCAAATTGTATATAAAACCAGCACATTGTACCCCACGATTGCCTTAATGTACACAGATATATGATTTAATAAAAAAAAATTCCATCCTGTTTAAACAGGTTAGAGAAGGTTCTATTGTTTGTATTAAAGACCTAAATGATTCACCCACTATATCAGTCAAGGTTCTAGAGAGAAATAGAACCAATAGAACATATGCATATATATATTATACAGAAGAAAAATAGAAATATACATACGTGTGTATATATTCCCTCTATATCTGTGGGCTCCACATTCATGGATGCAACTAACTACAGATCAAAAATATTTAGAAAAAGATTAACTAAAAATACAAATAAAAACAATGACTTATATAGTACTTCCATTATATTAGGTATCGTAAGTAATCTAGAGATGACTTCAAGTATACAGAAATATGTGCATAGGTTATATGCACACACAAACACTAAGCCATATTATATAGGGGAATTGAGGGTCCATGAATTTTGGTATTCATGGGACTGTTCTGGAACCAATCCTCCAAAGACACTAAGAGACAATTGTATAGTTTTATTTTTAAGAATTGACTCAATTGTTGAGGCTGCAAGCCTGAAATTCATAAAGCAGACCAGCAGGTTGGAAACTCAGGCAAGAACTGATGCTTCAGGCTCAGCGCCTGCAGCTCAGAAGGTAAGGCGCCAGCAACAAACACCAGAGCTGGCGGGTACGAATCCACCCTAGACCTGCCAAACAACAATGACAACTACAACCAAAACATAGCCAGGCATTGTGGCGGGTGCCTATAGTCCCAGCTACTAGGGAGTCTGAGGCAAGAGAATCACGTAAGTCCAAAAGTTTGAGGTTGCTGTGAGCTGTGATGCCATAGCACTCTACCACGGGCAACAAAGTAAGACTTGGTCACAAAAAAAAAAAAAAAATTGATGCTTCAGCCTCGAAGCAGAATTCTTCTTTTCCAGAAAACCTCAATTTTTTTTTTTTTTTTTGAGACAGAGCCTCAAGCTGTCACCCTGGGTAGAGTGCAGTGGCATCATAGCTCACAGCAACCTCCAATTCCTGGGCTCAAGCGAGTCTCTTGCCTCTGCCTCCCAAGTAGCTGGGACTACAGGCGCCCGCCACAAGGCCCAGCCATTTTTTGGTTGCAGCCATCATTGTTGCTTGGCAGGCCCTGGGCCTGGATTTGAACCCGCCAGCTCAGGTGTACGTGGCTGGCGCCTTAGCCTGTTGAGCCACAGGCGCCGAGCCCAGAAAACTTCAATTTTTGTTCTTAAAGCCTTTCAACTGATTATATGAAGCCCACCCACATTATTCAGCATAATCTTTTTTGCTCAAAGTCAGCTGATTACAGATGTTAAGCACATGTACAAAATACCTTCACAATCTCAACTAGATCAGTGTTTTATTAAACAATTATGAGAGCCCAACCAAATTGTCATATAAAAACAACCATCACACCCACCCAGTCAAAACTGCAGGAATGAGGGCGCAATTGTGATAAGATCCTTCACTCTGAAGAAGCTGTCTTGGAGCACTTTTCATGTTTCCCTTTCATGCATGATTGTCCATACTAACCAAAGCCCATCTAATCTAGACACCTGCATTCAAGAAAGGACTATGCTAGAAATCTGTACCATCCTTCTGTCCCCACACCTTCCTCTGTCCCCAGCTGCCATCATCTCCTGATTGAACCATGGATAGAGCCTCTTCAGTTTGCCAGCCTCTAGTCCTTTCTACTCTGCTCTCCTGTCACCCTCCCACAAGGCACTCCTTCCAAAATACTAGCCTGATTACATCTCCTGGATTAAAAGCATTGTAGTGCCTGTGTAACTCTGGCCAGCAGCCCTTAAGGTTTGGCTGCAAGCAACAGACAGAAGTTCTCACTGATTTAGGCAAAAGATGAATTCTTGGAACTGCCCACAGGATGAAAGGAAAAGGTAAAGCCTTGAGAAGATCAGAAATCAGGCTGTCCTGGGATCTTTGGAAACAGGAGCGAATGGACATCTCCGCAGAGCCAGCTATGGAAATGAATCAGAGCAGTGATCTCCCTCTCCATGAAACTTCATTCAAGGGCCAATTTTCAAGAACAAAGTGTCTGCTTGCCTGGAATTGATTCACACTCCTTGGCCAGAATACAGCCCTGATAGACTCACTAAGACTGAAATTAGCAAGGAAAGGAAGGATTTGAATAAGGGTTGCTAGCAGAAGAGGGGAAATAGATACTGTGTTAGAAAAGACAAGACCAGCCACCCTTTCACACTTCCAGCACCTGAAGAATCTTTCGACACCAGAGAATTGCATCCAACAGGGCCAGAAAGGAATGGTGGAAGCATTTCTGGCCAACTAAGGAGAAACAATGATGACTTTCTAAACTGGAAGACAGGAGTCGCAGCCCTAAGGACTGTCAGCCTAACCCCAGCTTTCCCTCTTGTTTCTGGGCCACAGCTTCTCCTGAGGAAAGCTAAGCCCAAAATGTGGCACACAAAGGACCTTTTCCCAACCTCTTATTCTTCCCAACTCTACCCTACCCTTTTCCCAACCTTATCCTTCTGTCCTCTCCTCTTTCCTTACTGACTACAAGAGTCCTTAGAGGAAAGTAAGGACTGTCTGCCCTCAGATCACCACTGCTCCACCTCCGATCTCAGGGATGAAGAAAGGAAAGACAGAGTGAAGAGGGTTTAAATGGAAAGTGACATTCACCTTACCCTTACTTCACTGTCCTTTCATTTATTATCTGTTTTGCACCCGCACACACACACTAAGATGGGAGCTCCACAAGGGCAGAGGCTTTTCTGGATTGCTCACTCACTACTGTGTCCTCAAACCTGTTAAGAGTAACTGGCACATAGTAAACACTCAGGAAAACAAATATTTGGGGCTGAGTAGCCTGGATATAAAGTGGATGCTACAACCCACCCTTCTGCCTTTGAACCTGAGCCAGACAAGCGAGATCAAACCTGGCCCTGAGTCAAATCAGAAATCAAGAACTTGCAAGTTCTAGACTCAGCCGGAGCTGGCTCAAGCCCAGTCTGGCACCTATGGGACATGTCTGTCACTGGCCACTCTGAGACTCAGTTTTCTCAGTTTTCAAATGCAGACTACACCACCTACTGCATACCACTGTCGTGAGAATAAGTGAGAATTAAATGTGTGAGATTGGCACATGGGCAGTGCTCCTCTCTCTGAGTGCCCTCGTCTTGCTGTTGTTTGAATCAGATGGTGGGAACTGAATGCTGCATCTTCTGGGGCTGGAGTAGTGGGTATTTTCAGGAAGCATCCTGGAATATGCAATGCCTGGACCAAGCGAAGGAAGAAGCGAAACACCGGCAGGATGGTACTAAGTATCTACCCAGCAACAGGCCCCGGGGACACTAGCAGAAAGGCTCCAGCACCCACTGCTTTGGCTAGGGCAAAGGCCAGCCACACTTCAGTGTTGCCTCTGCTTTGGAGGTGGGACCAAAAGACATACGTAACAGGCAACTTTGGAAAGAGCATTTTATTAGCTTCATGTGAAACAGCTGCCATGGTCAAGACGTGGATGGGGATGGAGCTCCAGAGGCTTCCAACCACTGGCATGAAAAGAGCCCACATGTTCTCCCCACATCCTTGGACCCGGGCGTAAGTGGAGGGATCTCAAGAACCACACAAACCCCTTCTTGCCCCTCAGTGCAGGCACAGATTCAGGCATTCTCGCTGGACGTTGGGGTCTCCTGCTCTGTGGGTATCTCGCCAAACAGGAAAATAAATCAAATCAACGTTCTAGACATTCAGATTAAGACTGACCTGGCACCAGCCACTGTCCTGGATCGTCAGCTGGGAACAAAACATTCTGAATCACTAATCAGAAGGTCAAGATTCTGGAATGCAAGATAACCCTGTAGATTTCATCAGGAGCTCCATATTCTAGAATGCCTATATTCCAAATCAACCAGAAATCTGACATTCTAGGTTGTCAACTAGGAACTCTGGAAGGCCAAATAAGAACCACTCCTAACATTTTGAAGGGTTAACAAGGAATTCAGCATTCCAGAATGACAAACAGAATCACAACATTCCAGGTAACGAGTGAGACTCAAAGTTCTAAATGTCAACCCCAATGCTCACCACGTCAAACCAGAGAACCAGCATTTAAGACCATCAACCCTGGCTTCGGCATTCTGGAATGACAAACACAAAGTTCTCACTTCCAGAATGCTAATCCCTGCCCCCTCAGAGCTCTGTGGATGGTCGCTGCACAGCAGGCTCACTGTCCTGATGCAAGTTGGGCACGCGGAAGGAAACGTACGGACAGGTCTTGGTGTTGAGGCAGACCAGCTTCTTCAGTGTGGCCGTCTTGACAATGTTAAAGCCCATCTCACCACCAAATGTGCTCGGCTTCCAGTACTCTGGAGAACAGATGGGGTTCCCTAGGAGACCTTTGAGGGAAAAGGGTGCCCCAATCTCGATCATACTCTCCCCAAAGATGGAGTTCGGGAGGCACTTTTCCAGCAGCAGCCCTGGGTAGAACTCCAAGGCGTCAATGTCTCCATATAGCTCCTCCAGCTCCGCTGCCACCTCCTTCTCTCCTGCAAGGGGGAAAAGCTACAGTAAGAGCTGTGGTGCCATAAGGTCCATATGGAGTGGGGACACTTGCAGGCTCACCTTTCTCCAAAGATAATAGGGACTCCAGGAGAACAATTTCAGAAATGGAGCATGTGTCCTAAAATTTGGCCTCATTGCCATTGGGGAAAAAGACCAGGAAGGGAAGCACACACTAACCTTCCCCCTGGATGGGATCAGAAAGCATCAAGGACCTAAATCTGTCACCAAAGAGCATGTGTCCTTTAGCAACTCATCCTATGTATCTGAGCCCTTACCTGGTCATTACCGCAGGGAGAATCTCCCATCTCGCTTCTTCACAGACAGGTATCAAGGCCATACTGTGGCCCAAGATTCTTTATTCTACTAGAGCTCATAGATATAACATAACACATTCAAGCTCACACATAAATCCAGTGGCAGTGTTCCTTCTTCCCCTCTGGACTATTTATCATGGGAGCTCACAGAGGTACAAAGATCGCTCTTCCAGGGGTACAGGGAACTCATCTACTGATCCCAGGATCTGCCCAACTCTGTACGGCCCATGTGTTCACAGATAGTGATCCAAGGGGAGACAGACATGGAGCTTTTCTACCCACTTCCTCAAATCCATCCTCTGTCACCACACATGATGTCACATGTGCTACAGGGGCTTTTGTTTTCTGAGACAAGTGTTCCCAATTGAATGCCCAACATCTGGTGATCTTGGGGGAAATGATATATACACATCTACATGTACATACAGATTCTTGGGTATCATCCAGGCCTACTGAATCAGAATCCCTGGGAGAGGCAGGGATTCTGAGATTTGGCATTTTAATCAGCTTTCTAAGTGATTCTTATGCAGCTGGTCTATAAATGGGTACTTAGGAACCAAAATCTTTTGCAAGGAAACCAAGATTCTACACAGTTTGGCTCCAACCTCTCATCAGTCACCACCGCCACCAATATAAGCTCTTGCTCCAGCCACACCCCCGACTGTCTCCCCCAATGAGCACAGTTGTCTGACCTCTATGCCTTTGTACTTTCTGTCACTTTGCCTAAAATGTTTCTCGCTCTCTTCTCCCATGGGGAAATCCCTATTTATCTTTCAAACCCAGGTTCAAAGTCACCTCTCCCCAAGTGGGGTTATCTGCCACCCCTCAGCACCCCAGCTTGGGCTTCTACTCTCCTTATAATTCCCACAGAGCTAGGGTTGGCCCCGAGCATTGTCCCATTCTGTTGTCTTAATGTCTCCCTCACTTTACTGCGAATCGCTCAAGGGCAGGGACTGTGCCCAGGAAGCAGCTGCTCACCTGTGAGCTCCTCGAAAGAGGTGTAGGGCTTCATGCCAAACCTCTTGCGGTACTCATTAAAGGGCTGCAGACGCATATCCCGAGACTCTTTGATGACATCCACAGCCACATGCAGGACATGATGGTCCATGTTCCTGCCTCCACCAATCTGCCAGGAGATAAGCACAGCAGTGGTCTAAAAGCCAGGCCAGACTGTCCTGTGTGAGGTCCCAGAAAAGAGCTCTAAGTCACAAGTCTTTCTGAGCAAGAATGGAGAGGAGAGCACAGCTCAGGGCCTGCTACTGTCATGCTCTCTCGGGCAGCCCCTCTGAGTCTCAGTTTCCATCTTTGAAATGTAGAGTGGGCCACGAAGACCTCTCTGGTAGCTTACCATCTCATACTGTTCCCTAATCCTTTGAATTATACCAACAGGTGGTATAATCCCCTGTATTCCAACAGGTGGTATAAAGGGAGGAAAAATAGCACTCAAAGCCCAGGTAAGCTGGTGAGCTAAAGAAGATTCCAGAAAAAGAATTATTCATAACAGTTAAGTAGCATTGGTGCAAAGAAAGCTCTGTTGCTCCAGATGAAATGATAATGGTGAAGGGAGAGCTCTGTTTCAGTAGAACAATTACAATTGGACAGGAAAGAAGAAAAGTATAGTGAGATGAAATCATGAGGTTAGACAATTAAGTTCATGAACTCATCCTAGAGAAAGTACTATCTACCTCATTGCTGAATATTACTATGGTCACCTTCAAAGTACTCCCCTTGGCCATCTGGTGACCATACTGACATTCAACAATGAAGTATGTAGCACTTTTGCTAGAATGAGTTCTTGAGCTTAACTGTCTGACCTTGTACACTTTGGAGCAAAGCAAGCAGAGACTGGTGTCAGTCCCAGCCTGGGGGTGTCGTGGACTGACTTGTGTCCCCCTAAAAAGATGTGATGAAGTGCTAAAGCCCAGCACCTGTGAATGTGACTCTGCAAACAGAGTCTTTGTATATGTAATCAAGTTAAAATGAGGTTATAACTGGATCCGAGTGGGCCCTAATCCAATAGCTGGGGTCCTTATGAGATGACAGAAGAGATAGAACCTGGCTCCTTGTACCCTCAATGATTCCCAAAAAACAAACAAACAAAAAGATTAAATGCAATAAATAAATAAGAGAAGAGAAGCACAGGGAGAACACCACATGATAATAGAGGCAGAAATCGGAATGATGTGTCTACAAGCCCAGGAACACCAAGGATTGGCAGCTACCACCAGGAGCTGAGAGAAAGCTCTGGAACAGATTCTCCCTTAGAGCCTTAACAGAGAGCAAGCCCCTGTGGCCCCCTCAGTTTGGGACTTCTAGCCTTCATCTGTTGTTTCAAGCCACCCACGTTGTGGTACTTCTTTACAGCAGCCTAGTGAACTAATATAGGGACGCTGGGCATTACTCAGCAAAATTTGAGTTCCTGCATATGTAAAATGGGGAAGGCCGAGCATCCACCTAAGGTGGCTGCTGGTAAATTAAATGAGATAAAGGATGCAAAGCAGTTCCCAGAGTATCAGTCACATGGTAACCCCCACAGGGTAGCCACCCATCATGATTATCAGGGGAAACCCTGTCTTATTGCTTCTCACACTCTCATTAATATCCTGAGTGTCAACACACCCTGTCATCCTTATGCCTTGGGCCAGGTACAACACCAGGGCTTTTCACACGCACTATGGGTGGTCATTCCTTAAAAAGGCTTTGAAAATCATCCAGCCCCACACAAAAGCTGTCTGTGTGCAGAACAGAGGCCATAAACCAGCCAGCAGCTGCCCACTGGTGTCAGCAAATGCTAATTTCAGTCAAATTATTAGAAGGAAACTGAAACCCTTATGATGATGACTCAGCTTCACAATGGGACTGAGGGACAAGGATTAGAGAGATGCAGGGGCTGGAGGGTGGCAATGAGGGGCCCCACAGGCTGGCATAAAGCAGACAAGAGCTTCAAAACCCGGGGAGAGGTTTAAGAGGAAGTTGGTTAGGAATTCCACCGAAAGAGGATGTACTAGTTTGCTAGGGCTGCCATGACAAAGTGGCTGAAACAAGATAAATTTATCTCCTCAGTTTAGAGACTGGAACTTTGAGATCAAGGTGTGGGCAGGGCTGGTTTCTCCTGAGGCCGCTCTCCTCGGCTGGCAGGTTGGCTGTCCTTTCCCTCTGTCTTCACATGGTCTTCCCTCTGTGTCCTGATCACCCCTTCTTATAAGGACACCAGTCCTATTGCATAAGGGCCCACACTAATGACCTCATTTAACCTTAATTACCTCTTTAAAGACATTGCCAAATGTAGCCACATTCTAAGGCACTAGAGGTTGGGAATTCAACATATGGTTTTGGAAGAGCACAATTCGGCTCCTAAGAGAGGCTTATGATTTAATAAACAGCATATTCAGGCACTTGTTCCCTGTATTGCTAGAGCAGAAGGACATTTAGGGCATAGCAATACAGGGAACAAGTGCCTGATCTCTGCTCTTTCCCTGCCATGCACTCTGAACTCCGCCATGAACACCCTTTCCCTGAAAAACCCCTACCCATCCCTTGGATTTCTGCTCAGACATCATTCCATTGGTCAGAAGCCCCCGTCTAAGTCCCAGGAGCCCTGTTTTGCATTCTGGTTCTTAACACACTCTTAGAATCCTGACAATAACAACAGAGAAGCACATCAGGTGCCTACCACATAGCAAGTGCTGGAAACTTGTTAGCCGTCATATGACTGCCACGACCATCTTGCCTTCTAGAGTATAAGCGCCAAAAGGTAGGCGCCAAGAAGCACACTGGACTAATCCCCCATTGCACCACCCCCCAACCCCACTCCGCACCCGCATCCGCACCCGGAGCAAGACCTGTGGGATAGTTGAGCGAACAGATGGTGGACAAGAGAATTGCTGCAGGAAATGCTCACAACCAGCCAGCACTACTCTCAGGCTGCAGAAGGAGAAAGAGCGGTTTGCACCCAGGCCCGCCGCCTTCCCCCGCCCCCCTGCCCGTGCCCACGCGCCCCTGGGGCTTACGCGGCCAGCGATCTGGCGGGAGAAGGCATCCACCAGGGCCTCCACCCCGTAGTCCACCAGCATGGAGGTGTTGAACAGGAACTGCTCGTAGCTGTACTCCCGGGAGCCCACTTTGAAGGCGTCGGGCATGAGCGGGTGCCAGTGGTAGAGCTGGTTGAACTCCACGGCGATGCGGTTGCGGTACTGGAACTGCACGTTGAACAGCAGCTCGGGGTCAAACTTCAGCTGCAGGAAGTAGCCGCTCAGCTGCTGCACGTATTCCTCAATCACGATCTTGACGGTCTCCCCTGGGCAGGGCGGGGCGGGGCAGGCTCAGCCGAGCAGGCCGTGCGACCCACCCCAGCAAGGGGCTTGGCTTCGTCTCGGTATTGTCGTTGGTACTTCATTTTATTTGGCTGCTGCCACTTTGTCTCTTTGTGACAGGGTGTGAAAATGGAACTTTCCATCTCAGTTTCCATAGAGGTTCCGAGACAAGAGCGCCAGCTACTCCCACATTCCTGAGGGAGTTCTGGGCCCAGCTACCCGGCACACAAGCAAAAGGTGTCCAAGCAAGTACTGTTGTGACCCTGAGGTGACCTCCCTCCCACAACCCATTCTTTCTCTCTTACTTTTTTTTTTTGCCCGGGGTTGGTTTTGAACCTGCCACCTCCGGCATATAGGGCTGGCGCCCTACCCCTTTGAGCCACACAACCCATTCTTAAAAGTGGTTGTAGAGACCACACAGAAGGAACAGCGGAAGATTCCGTTAGGGCTGCAGCAGGGGATTCAAGCGGACTTGTCAGAGGGGCCACGGCGCAAACAAGGAACCCTGAGGTCAGAAAGTGACTCTGCTCCTAAAATACTTCAAAAAACTCATTTGTTATATATCAGAATTCTTATAAAATACATTTTTACCTGCCCTCTCAGCAAGGTGAACGTTCTACTACAAAACGAAAACTGGCCAACTAGATATTAAGCCAAACCAGTATTTTGGCCAATTAGCTATTAAACAAATTGGGTTTTAGCAAATGGACCCGGAGCTACAGAATTTCAAGTCAGCAGGCCTGGGTCCAAATCTTGGCGGCACCATTTCCCACCACCTGAACTTGGGCCAAATTATTTAATGTCGCTGAACTTTGCTTTCCTTCCCTATAAAATGTGTATTATAATATCAGTTTAATAATATTCATGGGGTTGTTGTGAGAAATAGGCAGTGTATGTGCCTACACTGCATGGAAGAAGAGGGGGTGTCCATATGTCAGCCAGAAGTAGAAGTTCTAAGTGTGGGCATGAGGAGAGAATCCCCTCCTACTACTCACAGGCAGGAAAAGACCAGACTGAGCCTGGCAACTCCTTCCATTCAGAAAGACCTCCTTGTCTTTCCAGAGTAGAAATAGCATGAATTTTGGTGGTCAAGTCTCTCTCTGCTGAGTGGCCTTGGAGAATTCACTTAACCTCTCTGAATCTTAGTTTTCACAAGGGTGATCCTACCTGGTTCATAAGCTTGGGGGGTTAAATGAACCCTGGATGTGCAGTGCCCTAGGAGTGCTACCTCTGGTCACAGTTTTATCACCAGCTGGAGTGCTGGGTGGCCTCTGGCCATAGACTTGCCCTTCCTCATCATGGTCTCAGCAATTCTGGGACTTCAGAACCAGCCCCTCCTCCCCCTTCAGACTGTCCCAATCCTTGATGCCCAGCTCTTTCAGGCTCCAGTGAATCAGGCACTATAATTGGGACCAGCCATGCACAGTGCTGCCCAAATGTGAAAGAAGAGGGTTACTGGTGACTCAGAGTGAACAAAGTCTGGACAGGAATGTCAGGAGCCAACCTCCCACACAGGAAACCATCTGACATTTTAGGCTGCAGACTTGTCCCCGTAGGGGACACAAAAATATCCTGTCCCTGAGTCACCTAAAAGCTACCAAACCCCAGGAAGGTAGGTGGGCAGTAAACAAGAAGATTCCTAAAGGCTGGGCAAATTGGGGTCTGACCCTGCACGTGCTGGGGGCATCAATTGTGCATCTGCTGGCAGTACTACAGGGAAACTGAGATTTGGGCTGGCTGTCAAATATGCCATGAGTCACCCAGCTAATAATCAACCTTCACAGTCATCCGTTTTCTGAAGGTCTACTATGTGCAGCATGCCTTCCCAGTTGTCATCTCAACAAACCCTTACGACCATCATTTGCCCCAATATACAGATTTGGAGACTGAGGCTCACAGGGGTGTAGAGACTTTACAAGGTCTCATAGATAGTAAGCAGAACAGCTAGAATTCTAACCCCAGCCTCTGTCTCCAAACTCTCCACCCACTGTTTCTCAGGATAGAATGTGTGACCTCCCATGGCAGGGCAGGTTTGTAGTCCTCACCTATGAGGATGAGGCGGGTCGTCTGGAAGAGCTGCTCATCGCCCCATGTGGGGTGCTCAGCCTTCAGCAGGTCACACACACGATTGTGCTCGCGTAGCCAGATGGTGGCATAAAGCATGAGCCCGGGAAGCAGCCCAAACACCTCCTGGCCCACAGCCATCTGGCTTTGGGGCGGGACACTCCGGGGGTAATGCATCAACACATTCGCCTCTTCTACCGAGGGAGGGTACATCTCTCCATCCAGCACCTGTGGGATGGAGACACCTGGCAACATGTGGTGGTGGGGCCACCCATAGCTGCCCACAACCAACTCCTGCCCACGCCTACTTCCAGCTGCTGGTCCTACTCAACCACATCTAAACCTCCCTTAAAATCAGTCTCCATCTGCTCTCCATCTCTTCTACCACAACCTTGAGCAACCAATCCTCATCTTCCACCCTGATTCCTGTCCCTAACTGGGCTCCCTATCCACTCCTGTCCCCAGACACTCCAGTTCCTTCACTGCAGCCAGGACAACCCTCCCCACAAAACCCACATCTTGCATCACATCTGGCTTAAAACCTTTTCGAGGCCTCTCATCGCTTTTGGCAGAATCAGAATCTTAACACAATCCCTGCAGACACCTCTGCCTTCACCAAGAATCATTCTTATCCTCTCATTCTTCCACTCCAAGGTGTCTCCCACCTCCAAGTCTCTGCACTTGCTAAACCCTCTACTTGAAAAGGTTTCTTCTGCACTTGGCCTCCCTAACTTCTCCTCATCCCTCATGCAACTCTCAACTTGTTCATAACTTCTTTGGGAACAGTTGCCACAAGTATAACTAAATATATGACAGTTTCTTCATTCATTCAATAAATATATACCAAGGGACAACCATATGCCAAGTACTGGTCTTAGCCCTAAAGATTCAGCAATAAACTTCTTTTGTTTTTTGTTTGCTTAGATTTGCACAATCCAATATGGTAGCTGCTAGCTACATGTGACTGTTGAGCACTAGAAATTTAGCTAGTGCGAATGAAGAACTGAATTTTATTTCAATCTAAATTAAGCAAAACCTATGCAAAATAAATTTTAGAAGTGATACTTTGGCTATTGGAGCACCTTTAAGTATGCTTGGAACAGCTTGGACATTTGACTATAAATTATGTGAAAGCTAAATACAGATTAGATATCCCCAGCAAAAATTTAGCAGCCAAATGAAGATATCCTATGCGTGTAAAATATACACCAGATTTCAAAGATTCAGCATGAAAAGAAGAATGTGAGATATTTTATTAATAATCTCTTATTGATTACATGCTAAAATAATGATATCCTGCACATACTGCATCAAGTAAAATATATCATTAAAATCCATTTTACTTGTTTCTTTTTACCTTCTTTAACGTGGCCACTAGAAAACTGTAATTACATATGTGGCTCATATGACATCTCCTTAGACATTGGGGTTTAGACAAGATGTCCTCATAGAACTAGCATCCTAAAGTTTATGTCTGTGGTTCTTTGAGGCACAGCCCATAACTGTAATGTTCATTGCTCAATCACCTGTGCCAGGCATATTATAATGCCCAATAAATGTTGTGGAATAATTAAATCAGTAAATTCAGACTATGAATGTCCATCTCCTACTGAGCTCTAAAATCCACCTCCTACGAGGACATGGGAGGCCATACCTGGTCCCTATTTGTTCCTGGTGCCTGGCATCTTCTCCCAGGGTTTATTGTCTCTCCTCTTGGCACACACCTCCCACCCCTAGAATCAGCCCTCTTAGTTATGAGCTGGGTTCCCCAGCCTCCTTTTCCAGGGGATGCCATGGGGGGACCCTTGCCATATCACCACTCCCAGGCCCAGCACTACCTGGTACTTGAGTTTCCCATCCTTAAAGAGCCGCAGCTGATACTGGCGCTCCAGATTGTCTCCATATATGTGGCCAAGGTCTACCTAAGGACAGAGACGAGTCCACTCAGACCACCTGGCTCCCCACCCACTGTCAGTGACATGCATGTGCCAGAGCACTCCTGAGTCCCTCATAGGTTCTTACCCCATGTCCCAAGGCTTTGGTGAATCCAGGACCCATCTTTCCAGAAGTTTTGAAGAACTGGTGAGTGAAGTGTTGTGCAAAGAAGGCAAACATGAGGTTTGTGCCTTGGGGGTCAGGTATGAACTTCCTCCTGAGCAGGAAGCGACGACTCAGGAGCTGGGCATCTGGCAACTGCTTCTTCCCTGGTTGGGTGGGTATGAGATAGCAATAGCTGCCTCCTTCCTGGATTGTCCTGCACTGGACAATCTCTGAGCTCACCCAGCAAACTGGTCCAAGCAGGAATCCCAGATAAGCCTCCTTAGGACCATCACCCACCACCAAAAATTAGCCCCCTCTCTACCAAAAGATCCTCGAACCTAGAAGTATTTACAGGTTAAGGAGCATATTTGAAATTTACTTTAAAATAATTTTTAAAAATAGAGTAAGATTGTCAAATAGTGGGTAAGTGCTGAAACTAGGAAATGGGTACAAGTTCATTACACTTTTCTCTCAACTTTTGTGTATATTTGCAATCTTTCCATAATGAAAAAATTAACCAAAAGACAAAAAAAAAGAACATAGACACCTGGCTGAGGGCAAGGTAGCCTGTGTTTGCATCTGACTACGCCATTTAATAACTGAACATAGATAAGTTATCTCTTCTCCTCATCTTTAAATCAGGGCAAATGATATTGATTTGATACAGTGGATTTGTGGATTGCAACAGATTAATGTAAGCATTGCAGAGAACCAGTTGGTAAAATCTTTCAAATCAAGGGTTAACAAACTTTTCTTGTAAGAAGACAGAAAATATTTTAGGCTTTGCAGACTAAGTGATCTCTATCAAGTCTGTTCAGTTTTGTTGTTGTAAGAGGAAAGCAGATATAGACAATACATATCCTAGTGAATGTGATTGGGTTCTAATAAAACTTTAATGATAAAAACAGGGGATGGGCTGGATTTGGTCACCAGGCCATAGTTTGCTAACATATTTTAAATGATACCAATCTTTCTATGTCTGAGATAAAAGAAACAAGTCATCTTCAAGCTGGTGTCTGGTCATTATAAGAATAAATATTCTATACCAGTGAGAACAGCCCACATCACAAAATCCCAAAGTTGTAGATGCTGGTGTGGATGTGAACAGAAGGGATCACTTTTACACAGTTAGTGGGACAGTGAACTCATACACCATCTTTAGAAAGAAGTATGTAAAATTTTCAAAGAACTCAAATTATACCTCCCATTTGATCCCACAATCCCATTATTAGGCATCTACACAGAAGAAAAAAATTTACTTTATCATAAGGACATTTGCACTAGATTGTTTATCACAGCTCAATTTATAATCACCAAGATGTGGAAACAACCCAAATGTCCATCAACCCAGGAATGGATTAACAAACTGTGGTATATGTATACCATGGAATACTATTCAGCCATAAAAAAGATAGATTTTACACGCTTTTGTATTAATGTAGGTGGAGTTGAAACACATACTTCTTAGTAAAGTATCACAAGAATGGAAAAGCAAATATTCAGTATTTGTATTTGTAGTGAGTATTAGTACACTCAATACTAATATGAAGCCAGTAGATGATCTAATACACACCTACATAAGAGAAAAACTCAATTCAACTCAAGTTGGGGAGAGTGGGAACAAAGGAGGGGGAAGGGATTGGTGTTCTCCCACTTATTGGGGATAATGTAAGGGTATATGGCATACCTTCTGGGTGTGGGACACAACTACAAGAGGGACTTTACCTAACAAATACAAATATTGTAACCTAGTTGTTTGTACCTTCACATTAACCTGAAATAAAAAGAAAAAGAATAAGAATTCCTTAAGCATGTCAATGTCAGATGAGTTGGTATCCAAGGCCCTACAGAAAGGTACAGTAGAATGTTTTGAATTCTAGTAAAGTCATCCCTTCACATCACCTCATGCAAGGCTCATTGTTGAAGATTCAAGATCAATAGAAATTCTTTACATTGAGATGGCCAGTGGAGTTCCTCTAGCAGGAAAAGACACCAAGCACTCCAAAAAGAACCACCAAGAGGGAATTTAGGGTAAGTTGTACCCCATAATTTGGAATCATCACTCATTGACATTGGGCAAGGATCAATTCCAGTAAAATGTTGACAAGATCTATCTAACCTAAGTAGAATGAATGGTTGTGCTTTGGGAATAGTTGCTGACATGTAAGTGAAAACTACTGGAGTAGTGCTCTCAAGACCCAGACAGGGACACAAATACATATGCAAGGGTCTGAGTCTGTAAAAAGCACACAAACACAGGGCTACACAACACCAGTGTGCAACAGCGACACCATGTGGCAGGAAGTGAAGTATGGCAGTGCTGTGAAGACTCACCCTCTCTGTACTTGAAGCTGAACTGATGGGTCTGAACAGAGTAACCCCCAGGTTTTTGGACAGTTACAGGTGAAATGAGAAGAAGGACTTAGGAGGAAGACCCTTGCCAATGAGGCCAATTGGAGTCTTGGGTAATGAAAGAAAAAAATGTGACCTTATTTGTATCTTACACTAGTAAAGCATGTAAAACTATTTATATTAAGGAAAGAACCAAACAGAATTAATACCATTCCTTCCTACATTTCAAATACTAAGTCACTCCTACCCCATAAAGACACCCTGGAACTATGGAAACATTAGTCTGATTCTGCTACTGACTTCCTAAGTGACCTCAGGCAAGACCCTTCACTGCCCTTTCCTGTCCTCAGCCCTCATTGTGGGCAAGCCATATGTCTTGCCTTTGTCTATCAATCTGTAAAATGAATCAGCAATTGTTCTCCTGCCTGCTTTTCCCAAAGAGGAGAACTGAACAACTTTCCTGATCCCCCAGGCCCAGCTACTCAACTTAGCCCCATTACCTTTGGTTCCCATGGGTGTGGGACAGTCTTCAGGCACAGAAGGCAGAATGCGGGTGTAATAGCTCACATTGGAAAAGGACTCCCAGCTGATGTAATCATGTGCTAAGTTGTAAGTGGGGGGGCTGGGGATAAGGTTGGAACGCACTGCAGAGAGCAAAAATAATGGTGATGAGGGTGTTCCCATCCCAGTTCCACTCCCTTCCTCACCTCCTCTTGGGCTGGGGCTTGTTTTATCTGGCATCATAGACCCTCCTCACCCACTGCCCTTATCAGATGCCAAGAATCTCAAGAATTGGCAGGACTTCTTGCTACCAGATTAGGAGGGCCCTGCCCCATACCCACCTGTAAGTACCAAGCGCATGAGCAGGTCTCGGATGAAGGTGGAATTGACAAACTCCCAGAACCAGTGCCCGTGAGTGAGCAGGAAGTGGAAGAAAGAGGGACTGGGCCGCAATGTATTCCGGAGCCAGGTCCACAGCTCAGCTGCAGGGGCAGTGGAAGTCACTCAGTCAAGGCCTCCAGGGTGGAAGATGGGGACCAAGGACCAGGGCCAGGATGGAACAGGGTGGCTCACACAGGGAAGGGGGTACAGATGGAAGCTTGGAAGTGATGCACACAACACAGCCAGAGCCAGGTATGAAGACAGGGCCCAGGAGAGGAATGAAGACTGACCACAGAGCCCAGAACCAGGAGGTGGACCAGGAGCAAGAGCTCATGCTGGAGCCAGGTTAGGGAGAGGGACAAAATCAGACAAGAACGGGGCTATGGCCCTATGGGGTCTGAGAAGAAGAGGCTAGGGGAACAGGAGGCCCAGGAGAGAAGGAGGGGGGCTGGAGGCCTGGCTCACGGATGGTGCAGTTGGGGCCGGAGTAGCCCGTACGGGTGCAGTCACACTGGTAGCTGTCAAGGCCGAAGCGGACACAGATGCCCTGGTGCTGGCATGGGTAGTAACAACAAGGGTTCACTGTGGGTGAGAAACAGGGATCAGAGACCACACTACAGTGGCCTCCTGACCCCACCTAGCCCTAGTAGGCAAATAGCGGCCAGAGGCATGCACTCAAGTCGCAGCTCTGTCCTAAACCACTGAGCACCTCTCCCCTAAGAGTCCTCCCTGCTTCCACAGCCATAAATGTAAAGCTCCAGGCCCTATCATTTTCAGGCTCTGCTCTGATCTCCAGCCTAGCCCACATCATACCCCCAGGGGAAGTCCCCCTCACTCCCTACCACCACCAATGAGAAATAGTGAAAGAGTCCAGCCCCCAGGCTATGACACTGAAGGCTAGGAATCAGCTGATAAGAAGCAGCCACCGGCCTCCAGAGCGGTCACTTTCTGCCTAGTCAGAGCCTAGCTGCAAACGAAGGCCGGTGGGTTCAGAAAAGAGATGAGGATTGCGAAGCAAATCCAGACCAGCCCCCAAACTCTGAGCACCTGGGTACTGGGAAAATGAGACCTCCCATCATCCCTCCATTTCTGCAAAAGGGAAGGAGGAGCAGGTATCATAATACCTACTTTGCAGATGGGGAAACTGAGGCTAAAAAGAGCGACAACCACACAGGTCACCAGCAAGTCACACCAGACCCACCTCTGACCCAATGCCCATCCCCTCACTTCGACACCACCCCCATAGACTTAATAATCAAGTCCAAGGAAAGAAGTTTTCAAGAACATAGGGCTTGGCCTGGGCAGCAAGATCCTCCAAGGCACAGCACCTACCCCCTTCCCCATCATGTAAGAGGGTGTGGGAGTGAAGGAAGGCCAGAGACTCCAGAGTTTCTGCTGCCTCCAACCCCATTCCTGATAGGCCCAGACCAAGTCCAGGTAGGTCCAGGCTCTACAATCCTGACAAAGTTCATGGCCCAAGGAAACAAGGGAGACATGAAGAATCTCCAGGGGAGATTCTGGCATCACCTTCCTGACTCCTGGAGAAACCCCACAAGGAAGTCCCTCCCTGCATCTGACCATCTGACCACAACCACCCCCCACTCAAATCTGCACCACCTCAGCGAGTCTTCTGCAGCAAAGTTAGAGACTCTAAGACTCATTTGGATCCAGCCCCACCCCATGCAGAGTACCCCTCACTGCTCAGGGACTGAGGCTCAAGGAGAGATGGCAACTTGGCCAAGGGAACCAAACAGAGCAGGGCAGATCCAGGACTCCTAGCTCCAAGCAGCAGACTCCTTCCCTGGCCTTACACAGAAAATATCAGGCTCCCTTCTTCAAACATACTTCCTTATCTGGGCTCAGAGCCAACATCATAGGGAACTTTTATTCTTTGTGCAACTGATTATTGGGGGTCAAGAGGGTAGCAATAGGCGGGAACAATCTAGAATGACATGCACAGAGATCCCAAGGTGCTGTGATCAGAGGCCATGACCCTGGGTAAGGCCTATACCCACCCCACCCCCATCTCAGTCCCTCAATTCATAGCATAGGGCTTGGCCTGGGCAGCAGAGTCCTCCAGGCACAGCACCTACCCCTCCCTACCCCCCCCACCATCATGCAAATAGTTTTGCTTAAGCCTGGACACAGCCCCAACAATAGCATCTGTGTGGGCCCAGCAGGGGGTGGGGGTGGGGGGCCTTGTGGGAAGAAGGCTGGACAAAAAGGCCTTATCAGGCTGCCACAGACAGACCCCAGCCTCCCCCTCCACGGCCACAGGCCCAGAACAGCCAAGTGACCTCAAAATGACTCCTCA
Source organism: Arctocebus calabarensis (assembly GCA_963573935.1). Lineage (NCBI taxonomy): Eukaryota > Metazoa > Chordata > Mammalia > Primates > Lorisidae > Arctocebus > Arctocebus calabarensis. Next base: position 12,228 of record CAUYON010059950.1, on the reverse strand, counting down.
GCTTGCTCAGGGATCTGGTCCCTCCAGGGAAGGACTCCTCACCCCTGCTGAGATGTTCCACTTTACTCCCTCCTGCTCCCCTGCTCCGGACATTCTGCTCATGGCTAACTCATGTTGGCCCAGGATCCCCTGTGTTCCCAGTGCCCAGTCTCCACCCTGGCACACCAGGTCCAATCTTACCCCTCAGAGGGCACAGGGGCTGCTAAAGGCCCAGGCCCACTCCATCTCCACCATGGCAGGGATCTGAGAGGCTCTCCAGCAGTGCCTCCTGCCCAAACATGCTGTGGCAGCCCCTCCCTTGGCCCTAAGCCCACAGGGCTCATCCTTCTTTCTCATGGGCTGTGGCTCCTCCTTGATAAATTCCTCCAAATCCACCTGAGCCTCTCAACTGAGAGTATGCCTTGCCTCCCCCAGACAGCTTCCCGTGAATGTCCACACTCTTCCCACTCTCCCTGTCTGCCTCCAGGGTTCCAATTTGACCTGTTCTTCTCTACTACAGGCTGCCCAGAGAAGGGGCACCCACCTTCCCTGACAGTCTGTGCACACAGCTGAGGCTGAACCTGGGTCCTAGATCCAGATGTGGTGGCCAGAGCTTAATGAACATTTATGGAATAAATAAAATGAAGAAAGGAGACTGGCCACCCTCCGCCTTCAGCAGTGCTGAGGTCCCCTGCTGTATTCAGCCAGAGTCCGACCAGGCAGGCGGAAGAACCATAAGCTGCAGACCTGAAGCTGCTGCCCACATCCCCCTTCTGCCAAGAGAGGCTGTGCTCCCAGTGGCAGCCCCTCCCCACCAGGCCAGTTATCCAGCTTTCCCTGCCTCCTCCCCCATGTTCTTTCCATAAACACCAGCTGTCCCTGGGCAGAGCAAGTGCTCCCAGCAAGAACAGCAGCAGTCTCTGGGGTCCCAGGGTGTCAGAGTGGACTGAAAGGAAACTGGGTGCTTTTTGACATGACCGGCCTGACACAGTGGGGCTGGGGGAGCCAGGGGTCTAGCCTACCAAGCCCATGACCTCACACGCCTACCGCTCATCCCTTCTGCCCAGCACACCCTGGGAGAGACAGGAGAGGCAGGAGAGGCTCCTCATTGACAGGGAGGAAGGCCAGGCACACAGCAGGCAGCAGACTTGATAGGACTCCACTGCTTTGAAGTTGCAGAGCCAAGACTTAAACCCCCTTCTCCTCCCTTACAGGGCCCAGGCCTAGATTTGGGGAGGAGATGGGAAGAGAGAGTAGCTTTGATCCACAGACTGGGAGGAACCCCAGGTGAGGTAGGACGGTCACTATTTCTTCAAGGTGAACTTTGAAAATCCTGAACAAATGAAATGAGGACCCCAGAGCCAGAGGGATCACCATCTCCTGCCACAACCTGACCTCTGGGAACTATTCATACTGGAATACCTTCCTTCAGTCTAACTTTAGTACTGCTTGCTTTTATGCCAACTCAGCTCTGTGCTCAGTGGAGGACATCTCTCATTAAGAAAGAACTGCGCAGATGCAGGCACTGAGTCTAATTCATCTTGCAACCCCCACAGACAGCACAGGGCCAGGCACTGGGCAGGTGCTAAGGAAGTGAATGGCCATTCTTATTGGCTGTGTGTCCTTGGGTAAACCCCTCCCACCCTTGGGGCCTCATTTTCCTGTATATCCCAGGAAGGGGATGGAGCAGGCAGGCTTGAAGGAGGCCTTCCATTCTGCCACCTTCCCTTCTCCACTCTGGCCGGAGCCAGTCTACCCGTCTCTATTATTTGTGCCAATAGGCTTCCCCTGTCCCATCAGCAGAGGACTTTACAACTTGCTGTCATTGAATCCTCAAGACACCCAGAGGTAGGAACAAACAGCACACCTATACTGCACACAAGACACATGGGATCCAAGGGCCAAGCAATCATTCCCCATTCCCAGATGAGGACTCTTCAGGACTGCCTGGCTCCAGACCCTTTCAAAGGATTTAGGCAAGGAAACATCCCCTAGCCCGAGAGCCAGAGCTCCAGGCCCAGGCCAGAGCGTGACTAGGAGACAGCACAGCTGTGGAACACCGAGTGCTCCAGGATGTGGTGGCAGCAGCCTGCAAGAGGGCCAGTAAGAAGGCTGGACCCAAATCCCCCAAGAATAATATTTAGAGATGCTCCAGGGAACTGGAAGCCAAAGAGACAAAAGGAGCCCTGACTAACCAGGCCCGGCCCCATTCCCTACACCCAGCACTAGTACACCAGGCCCAGGCAGCTGGAGAGGAAGCCCCCTCCTGGCCCACAAACCCGGCTGGCACTGGACAGATAAGAGGCAACAGGCAGCAGGGAGACCTTGGCGCAGCTGATTCCCTGGCTCCTCTGCCCCACAGGCAGCTCTGCTCACCAGGTTGGTCATGCCCTATCCCTAGCTAGAGAGCAAGCACTAAGCCAAGCCCAGGGGCTATAAGAGAAGAACTTGAGCATTAAGGATCCCCTGGCAGAGACTTGCCCCCATCTGAGAGGTAGAAGCAACAAACTCACCTCCACCTGCCCTCAGGTGAGTCTGCAGCCCTGTCTCTTATGCTCCCTCTCTGGGGGCAAAAACAAGCTGCTGCTTCCTGGGGCAAATGCCCAAGCAGCTTGGACCTCAGGTTACTCGCAGCCTTGGGAGGATGAAGGCAGCCCCGACCTTCTGCCTCTGCACCCCTCTTGTCATCCTTTCTTTCTTTGATCCTTGCAGGAGACTCCTTACTGCAATTTCAGCCTCCAGTCTTGCCCCAAAGTCATCTGTCCATCCTCATTTGCCTGCTCCCAACTACCCTATGGCGTTTCATAGCTAAGTCTCCCCCATCCACCACCCCTTTCAAGGTCTAGTTCAAATGACCCTGTCAAGAAGCCTCCCTCAATTATTCCTCACTCCAAGAAGCAGCTGCTACCTCCCTAAGCCCCCGCACACCCTTGTGCTTTCCCTTGGATGACAGTCTGTCGGCATTTCTGTCTCCACCTCAATCAGACTGTAAGCTCCTCCCAGCTCTGTGTCTCCAGGCTCCAGCCAGAGTCTGACATAAAGCAAGCCTTCCAGAATGAAAAAAAAAATTGTTTCAACATTTATTATATCAAAATAAGTGAAAAGGCCAAAACAAAAAGGGCATGACTATAGTTCATTGTGCATTAAAGAATAGGCAAAAACAAAAAAGGATAGGTGGGACTGGGCCCTGTGTACCCTGGGGGGCCTCCCTGGGGCCAGATGGGGCCTCAGAGGAAGTGCTGGGCTTATCAGGGACTGATAAGATGGGTGACTGAGGCAACCTGATCAGCTCTAGCTTAGCTACCAACTCACTGCTGGGTTCCAGAAAAATTAGCTCTCCTCCCCTCAGCCTCAGAGTCCCCTTCTGCACAGTGAGTCTCACTCACATCTTCCTGGCAGGGCCAAAGAAGTAGATGCCCACAACCAGCCTCTGTAAACTGTAGAGTGCTGGGCAAGTGAGTCTTACTCCTGTTTCCCAGCCCAAACAGTTTCCTAGATCTCCCTCCATCCTCTCCATGGCTTCCCCAAATGCCACCCACTCAAATCTTCTCCTTTAGGAAACTTGGTGTGATCTGAAGTCCTCATAGATATCTTGCCTCTCTCCTCTGAGCACCAAATCCTAGAGCATCCCCAGAACCTGAGCAGAAAGCTCAGACTCCCTCCTCCTCCTACCCTCTCTTGGCCTCTTAGAGATGGGAGATAGGAAATGGGAACCCAGAGAGGGGTGGGTCACACCACCAGGTGGTGGAGGAAGCTGTGTCCAGCCTTGGCATGCAGAGCACACACACACCGAAGCAACAAATTGGGGGAGGAAGGTTGGCTGGGTGAGTTGCTGGATTCCTTCACTTGGTACATGCACGGAGGACGGAGGTGTGGAATTTCCCCAGTGACCTCTGGGAGATGAGACCAAAGAGGCTCAGGGTCCACCGTGGGTAGGAGTACAGAGAGCTTTCCATCCAAAGAACTTGCAAAGCGTCTGGTGTCAGTCGGATACCTGAGTTTAAATCCTGAGCCTGTGTGAGCACGGGGTGGGGGCCTCATCACACCTGCTGAGCCTCAGTTTTCTCATCTGCTCAAGGCAGACATCATAGGTGAGGGTTAACCCCAAAAGAAGCAAGTGGGCTCTATAAATGTATTTCCATCTCCCATTTGCCCCGACGGCTGGCATACCCGGGGTCTTCACCCAGGCTGCGAATCAGGACGTGTTCCCGGATGGTGAGAGGCTGGAGAAAGGGAACTCGCTCACCAGCCGGCTTTCCCCCGGGCGCCTGCGCTTCCTCCCAAAGAGGCCCCCACAGGAAACAGCGGGGTTGCTGGGGGCGGAGGCTGTTTGAACGGCTAGGGGCCCTGGAGCAGGTGAGGGGATGCCAAGGGGCACTCCCTTCTCCAGCAGCCCATTCTGGAGATCCCATTCTGCTGTTTTCCAGGGCAGACCCCGGCAGCCCGTAAGCCAAAGCCACACCCCTGGGGGGTCTTCAGAGAGCCCCCATCCCGCCTGAAAGACTCAGTCCCACTCCCCTTTCCCCGGCACCGGGAGCAGAAGCGGAAGCTGGTCCCGCTGGAGGGGAGAGTGAGAGAGAACAAGGTGTTGTCGGTAGGTAAGGAGGGGGCCGCCTACCTGGCGTGGGCGCCCGGGGGTCCGAGGGCAGGGCCGGAGGCGGCGGCAACAGGAGTAGGAACAGCGAGAACCTAAGCGAAAGACTCCTCCCTGCAGAGGAGAGAGACGCGGGGCTGAGCCTGGCATTCAAGGCTCCGCCAGGAGGCCAAGAAGATTCGTGGGCGCGCAGGGACAGCGGGGTCAGACTCACGGCTCATGGCGCGGGCCGCTGATGGGTGCGGGGAGCTGGCTGCAGGCTCCTTGGGTGCGTCCCTAACTCTGCCTAGGAGCTCTGGCCCGCTCCCTCCCACCCTTCCTCCGGCTCCACCCCTGCCCTTCCCTCCAGCTGTCACCTCGGTCGCCGCCCGCTCACTTCCTCTGCTCCGGCCTCTGCCAAGACCCTTTATTAATTACTGCATGATTACCGAGATCCTTGAATTTCCTGAGCTTCTAAAGCCCTGTGGCACCAGAATTGCGTCCATTTAGTACATAGAAAGTGAGGCTCAAAGATGATGCGCAAGCACTGAAGTCACCCAGAGCTTGGGGACAGAACGGAGAATGGAAGCGGCTCATCCGAAACACATGCTCTGCCTCGCAGAGAAGAGAGTGGGCTAGAGTAAGAGCAGGGCAGCCTGGCCGGGGCATGGCTCCCGAATGGGAATCTCTGCTCCCCAGGCAGACCCGCAGGGCAGGACTTACTTCTCCCCAAGATTGGCTTCTGCCCTCTGAGAGCACAGGACTCTGCCAGAAATGAAGAGGACAAGCTCCAGGTCCAGGAGACTTGAGTTCAAATCCAGATTCCACAGCTTACCAGCCATATCACCTTCATCAAAGTATCCATCCTCTCTGGTCCTCAGCATTGAGCATAATAAAAAAATTAAAAAAAAAAAAAAGGATGGCAGTAAGAGGTAAACACACGCCTCCCCATGCTGTGCTCTGTTACAAGGAAACGTTTTCAAAGCTCTCCTAACTCAGACCCCAAGGCTGGCCCAGGTTGGTGCTCTAGCTGGACTGTACAGAATCCCATGTCCAGCTCCCCTTTTTGACAGCTGGAGAAATATAGCCTAGAAGCGGGAAGGTTCAGGTCCAAGGTCACAAAGAGTCCCCACAGTTCTCTCCCTTGGTGTCCCCAGCACACCCAGCCATCCTGTGGGGCAGTGGGGAAGGCCTCCTAAGGGTCCCTGAGTGCAGAGTAGGAAGTTATGCCAGGTGAAAGAGATGACACCTGCTCAGGAGCCCTTCCCTCTTCCCACCCAAGATGCTCCACTGGGACAAAGGCCAGCTGCTCTAGGGAGACAGAGCAAGCCATGACAGACTGGAGAGGTCTGAGACAGGTAGAAGGCCTGGGGCCCTGGGGATGCTAGGAGAGGCTTCAGCCTCCAGCCTCCCGTACTACCATAGACTGAGGCCTTCTGAACCTGCCCAGAGAGGGCAAGGAGATGGGATTATCAGCAAAAGGGACAGGTCCGGGTGGAGATTTAAGGATCCAATTGCTCAAAGAAAAGGGGACCTTTCTGGTAATGAAGAAAGGAGAGAACTTGAATGAGATTCTGTCTCCCAGTCCCAGGTCCTCCCTCTTTGGGGGCCCTGGCTGAGCCCAGCAAGTTACCACACTCCTATCTTGTGCTGACTCTTTACTCTCAAGCCACCTGTCTGCACCCAAGACAATAAGCCCTTGAGAAGTGCTTCCTGGCATTGGCAAAGAAGAGCTTTCACGGGAATTGGGAGAACTGAGTTCAAGTCTCACTTCTCCCATGCTATGACCTTGACAAGTTTGGGGGCCTCTCTGGGCTTCTGTTTCTCCATTGAACAGTAGAATGAGCAGATCAGATGGCCTCTGAAGGCTGGTCCAGTCCCAGCAGAGCACAATGGGGACCCCACTGCGGTCAGGCTCTGTGACCAGCACTGCAGATCTCAAGGTGGACACAATGAAGGAGAGGATGGTGAGTGAGACAGCAGGCACGACAGCAGTGCAGCCCTCTAGGGACAGTGGCGGACCCTGAGGGAAGTTTAGGGAGGACATAGGCAAGAGAAACGGTGGCAGAGGTGCAAAGACTTAGAGACCAATTAGCACAGAAACTGAGGGGAGACAGGTGCAGAGGACACCTGGGTTCCTGGTGTGATGCTGGTGATAAATTAATATGCAGGGAAGGGGAGCTGGCTGGGGTCGTGCCATCTGGATTTGGACTTCTTGTGTTTTATCCACCCCAAGAAAGGGGTCCAACACACACAGGTGAGAGGTCTGGTCTAGCCCTGGAGAAGGGTCTACAGCACAGGGCCACATTCCTCTGTCTCTCTGCTGCAAAGCTTCTGGCCTAATCCTCAGGACAGTGAGCTTCCACTCACGGGGCAAGGCCAGCTCCCTGAGATGCCCCCTCCTCCTCTTTCCTCCAGGAAGCGCCTGTGCCTTCCCTGGCCATACCAGGACCACACCAGGTTGTACTGTCAGCCAAAGTGTCAGTGCCTGCCTCAGTTTGCCTGCTTTCCCCCAATGGGCTCATAGGTCAGCACCCCCGACACCCTACAGGTCCTGCTCCACCCCAGTCTCTGAGCCCCTCCCAGCTGAGGCAACAAAGACCCGCCTTGCCCTACACTCCACTGGTGACAAAGGGTAGGGTTTCTTTCCATGCTTACCTCTCAACCTCCTGCTCTCCCTGACAAGGGCCTAGATTTTAATGTCTCTCGAGAGGTCTCACCCCTGCTGTGCCCCACCCACTATTGGAAAACCGGAGCTGACTCTTACCTGAATCACTCCTAGACCCAGCCCCACCCAGCCCCACCTCTACAGGTAGCTTAACAGCCAGATAGGAAGACTCTGGAGTGAACCCAATATTTCTTCATATCCCAGCCCCCCAACCCCAGCCTAGCTCTCACACGACCTTAATCAGCTAAAGCCCCTGGTGGGCTTCAATTAAAATGGGGTTGATGATTCTATTCTTGCAAGACTTACCGTGAGGACAAAATAAGATGGTCTATGTGAGCATCCCCAGCTTCTGGCAGAATCTCAGTGTTAGGCCTTTATCAGCTCTCCCTTCCATTCCCTACCCGAGTAGGAGAGCCCTATGGAAAATTGTCTTCCTCCTCCTCTTACCTACTCAGTACTAGGCTAAGGTTGACTGTTGGAGGTAATAACAATGGCTAATAGGTAATATTTATTTATTTATTTTGACAGAGCCTCAAGCTGTCACCCTGGGTAGAGTGCCATGGCATCACAGCTCACAGCAACCTCCAAGTCCTGAGCTCAAGCAAGACTCCTGCCTCTGCCTCCCAAGTAGCTGGGACCACAGGCGCCCGCTACAACACCTGGCCATTTTTTGGTTGCAGCCGTCATTGTTGTTTGGCGGGTCCGGGCTGGATTCGAACCCGCCAGCTCAGGTGTACATGGCTGGTGCCTTAGCCCATTGAGCCACAGGCGCCGAGTCTAATATGTAATATTTCTTGACTACACACTATGTGCAGGGCAAAGTGTATGTATTTTACATGCACAATTACATGTGGTTTTTCTCAACAGTGTTATGACACCAGTATCATCACTTCCATTTACAGAGAAAAAAACTGAGGTGCAGAGCTGGAGTGATTTGCCCAAGGTGCACAGCTAATAAGGATTAGGTCTCAAGGCTCAAAGCCTTTGTTCTAAAAGCAGGTACCAGGTGCCTAAGCCCCAGTATAACTAGCCAGTGGAGACAGGAGGAAACAGAAATGCCCTGTTTAGGGGTGGCTGGCTGGGCTGGGGAGGTCCAATTTAAGCAATGTAGCTCAGCTGAGAAGCTACGAAGTGAGGAGAACAATATGTCTCACATCCCTTTCTCGCTGAAGTCCTCACAACAGCTACAAGATGAAAGTGTCTTGAGCCCCATGATGCAAAAGAGAAAACTGAGGCTCCAAGATTTCCCTAGACCCTGGCGTGAGGAGGACGAGGAGGAAGAGTCATAGCCCTTTCTGGAGATGTACCATGTGGCAGATGTTATGCTAAAGTTTTCTGGTGCATCATTTCCTTTGTAACTCATAACAGCCCCATAAGGTAGATTTTCTTCTTGTCCCCATTATTGTAAACAGGAAAACTGACTTGCTGAAGGCTACAGGCTATAGGTGATGGACTGGGATTTGAGCCCTCATCTGTTTGATTTCAACATTTACTAGCGTAACTCCCTACTACACTCCATCACTGGCTGTTTCAGATCCCAAATCCTGAATCCTTTAAAACAAACATCCAAATCCTGATGGGGATGGGCCAAGAAGAAAGATAAACAGCAGGAGATTGGTAAGTGGAGAGTCCCCAAGTTCATCCGGGGAGTTTCCACTGCAAGGTTCCCATCCTATTGACTTCTCCACTAGGCTGCTGGTGCCATCTGATTGGCACAGGATGGCCTGTGGTTGTGCTGCTGGCCTCCTCCCCGGCCCGCCTCCACCATCAGTGTAATCTGCAGAGCATTAGACATCAGCTCCTGGGATCAGAGGACCCAGCCGCCTGTGACGCCGGCCGGGGGGAAAAAAAAACCATTGTCTGGCTAAAGGACAGCAGTTGCTCAGGGGATGGCTGGGGCTGTAAAATGTCAGTTCCCTCACCTCCTTCCCCCACCCCGTGGAAGGAAGAGGGCTGTTTCCACAGCCCTCCTTTTGCATGTGAAACACCCTTCTGACTCTGCTTAGAGCCTTTGACAGCTCCCACTGTCCAGACTTAGCCTAGATTTCAAGACATTTCATTGGCTCAGCAGCAGGATATAATAGAAAGAATGCTGGAATGGGGACCCAGACCATATAATTTCGTATAACAAGATCTCTGGAAATCATTGTATGACCTTGGGCAAGTAATATGGCCTCTTTGGCCTCAGTTTCCCTACCTGTTAAAGAAGTCTGTTGAACTAGATGTGCTAAAGGTGAGGAGCAGGGGGTTGGGAATCATGTGGACCTGTGTTCAGAGCCCAGCTTCAATATTCTAGTTGTATTGTAGTTGACTTTGAGACAGTCATTTGTCATTGCTAGGCCTCAATTTCCTCAACTGAAAATGAGGATAACAATAGTATCTGTTTCTCAGGTCCCTGTGAGGATAAAATAACTTACCTTAATTCCTAGCACTCAGAAGGACCTCCGTAAATAATCATTAGTGGTAGAATATTTGTGTTATTAATCTAATTCTGTCACTGTGGTACTAGATGCAGGGGAGAAACAAACTTGCACTAGACACCTGGAGAAAATTTAAGAGAATGGTTGCAGGGATGTGCTGGCTTAGTGTTTCAAGAATGTATTCGGGTGCATATAACAAAAGCCCCAAACCTGAGACTTAAGCAGAACTGGGTCACATGGCTACTCGTGTCCGCAGAGGAGGTCAGGAAATTACATCTGTAGAGTAGAAGGTCAAGGGACAGGGAGTTAGCAGGGCCAACTGGGCCAGACAGCCTCAGTGTCCGCCAGACTCCAGAAAGTGTCTTCTGCTGGTGTGTGTGTGTGGTGGGGGGAGAGGGGGGCCTTAAGTGTGGTTTCTCTGAGGAATCCAGGAACAAGTATATGCTGCTGACTCCGAAGGCAAAAAGACTTCCTTTCTCCTAGGATAAGGTCTGGGAATAGCAGGGTCACCGTGGGTCAGAGCCAGGTGATCCCCAAGAGAAGCCCCAATCCAGCCCCACGCAGGTGACAGAATCAGAGACTCACAGCAAGGCACAGACTTGCCCAAACAGGCCAGGTATCTTCCGTCAGTGTGCTACAGCCTCTTGTAAAGTGACCAGCCTTGGAACATTGCATAAGAGAAGTTGTATCCCAATGCAAGGACACCTCATTTGTTGGAAACCTGTACCCCCAATGAGCTGAACACGTAGGGGGCAAAAATTCACACTTGCAAACAACTCTTTCATTCCTAGGCAAGAGTCATAAAAGTCCATGCTCTTGAGCCTTTCAGATAGAACTGAACTAACTCATCATTTGCTTGGAATGCGTGTTCCTGCTTTAACACCTCGTTAATAACACACTGTCACTCGGCCACATACAGTTTAAAAAACATTCTTACTGAGATGTTCTTCTCTTTGACCCACACAGCCACCTTTTGACATAGACACTGTCGGCCTCTGAACAAGTCAGGATTATTTCCATTATAAATAACAGACACCCAATTCCAACTGATTTTGGCAAAAGAAGGGGAAGTATTATCTCCCAAGCTCAAAAACTAGAGACAGAAATGGCACTCGTGTGTCATATTACTTCTCTCTCACCGCTTTCTCCTTCTCATCTCTCTTTCTCCCCTTTGGCTTCACCCTCAGGCAGGTGTTCCCAAGTGAAAGAAGACTTGGGCAGCTCCAGGTTTACATGTTTCTCATGCCCCAGCCTCAGATGAGAAAAGAATGCCTCTCCCCAGGGAGTGCCAGGAATAGTTCCTGGGACACTTCTGATAGCTCCAGCTTAGCTCATGTGCCTATCCCTGATCCAGCTGCTATGGCCAGGAAGATGAAATGTCCTAGTCCCTATGCCTATGTGACTCAGAATGGGGGCAAGCTGTACCCCCAGATAAAACTGGGTACAGTTATCCAAAGAAGAGAGAAGGGATGCATGGCTGGCAGAAACAACAGATGCCCACCTTTTTCTCCATTTGACAGCAAGGAAGCCAGGGTCTCAAGAAGGGTTTTAGGCAGGCCTCTGGCCAAAGAGAGAAGAGGGAAGGGCCATGGGTGTGAGAGTGCCAGCATGTCCAGAGCTCAGCATGCTGCAGAGCCCCTCAGACAGAGGAAGAAGGGTTTGCAGGGATGCTGGAATCCAAAGCTGCCTCTTCTCTGTACTTCCTGGTAGTTGCTTGAGCAGGAAAGGATGCTCATGTTTTTTGAGTGCCCGATACTGCTGGGCTCTTCACATACATAATGTCTCCAGCTGTGTTTTCCAGCAGTGGGAGCTGAGGCTCAGAGAGGTGAAGTGACTCATCCAAGTCACGCAGTCTTGGAATGGCAGAACTGGGACTCAACTCAGGTCTGGAATGACTCCAAAGCCTGTGCTCTTCTTTGGACTGTTTCTCAATGGGGCACTATTGGCAATTTGCATACAGCTGCCTTGCACAGGGCAGAAAGCTTAGCTGGCTGACAGCCAACATATCGAACCCACCCCCAGGAGTCTACCTGTACCCCTAGATGAGAACCACAACCTCCCTGACCAATCCTGGTTCCTTTCTGTGGGCCCACGGCCTGACATAGGGAAATCACTTAACACACCTTTTCGGGGCAAAACACGATTGTAAGAGGGTCTTTTCCTAACAAATGCAACCAGTGTAACATGGTTTCTTGTACCCTGAATAAATCCTCAACAATAAAAAAAAAGAAAAACAATAGATAAATTGGACTCTACCAAAGTTAAAAACTATACATCAAAGATTGATCAAGAAAGTTAAAAGACAGCCTACCAAGTGGGAGAATCAGCATGTTGTAGAAAAGAGTCTAGGAACCATAACACACAAAGAACTCTTGCACACAACAACAAAAGGCAATTTAATTTTTAAAAAGTAGACAAAGGAATTGAACAGATAATCCTTAGAAGAAGATAGACAAATGACCAGCAAGTGCATGAAATGAAAATCAAAACCACATGAGTATAACCTAATTGTATGTACACTTATATTAATCCAAAATTAAAAAAACAAACAAACCACAAGACATCACTTCATATCCAGATGGCAATAA
>CAUYON010059949.1:0-62428 GCA_963573935.1 Arctocebus calabarensis | reverse complement strand
TCCTTGGTGGTGTCAGTGCTGCGGCAGCCAGCTGAAGAACCAGATGGCTGGATGACAGGCAAGGCGGGGGACCTCCAACCCCCACCAGAGGCTCCAATAGCCAAAAAGCTGGACAACTGCTGAGGAGACACCTGAGCCTTGGTGTCTCCTTCACTTTACACTTAGGACTAAATGTGGAACCCCCATTTCCTATGCCTAGGTCAATTTCTTGTGAATTTCCTAGGCCTCAATTCCATGAATGGACTGTATCCATTCATTGATACATTCATTCACCTTGTCCCCCGTGGAAGGGACTGTATTCATTCGTTTCCTGGCCAGGGAACCCATACACCTATATATACCCTGAGACTAAAGGCCTAAAGGAGGAGATGGGGAAAGACCAGGAGAGAAACGGAGAGAGCTTCTCTCTCCCCACTTGAATTCTCTCCCTCTACCAGGAGCTTTAGTGTTTTCTGTAAATTAATTCTGTCTCACCACTGGGGAGTGGGGGGAAATAATGTAATGAAGAATAATAAAATACATGTATAAATAAAAAAAAAATACCCTTGACAGGGATGTTATTCGTGACATGGTATTGAGGATTGTTTTAACCACTGTGTTTTTTTTTTCCTAATTGAGACAAATTCATATAGAATGAAGTGCACCATGCTAACTATTCTAAAGTGTACAGTACAGTGGTTTTTATGAAATTCACGCTGTGCAACCTTGGCCATATCTAATCCTTAAACCGTTTCATCACTTCCACCTCCCTGTTTTTTTAACACCCAGTTGCAATAGGAGCCTTGATCTTGAGGAAGTTTGCAGGAAGAAAGGTAAAAAGAAGACTATAATACAGAGACGAGTTGGGCCGAGTGTCTAGGGAGCACATCATGATAAAAGGTGCTCTTTAAAATGTTGATTAGTGTTGGCTCTGGGGCGGTGGCAAAGAGATATATCTGACTTTCTCAAGAATGTAGGACAGTAGAAGTTTGATGGTTAAAATTAATGGGACAAGTTGTGTAGTGTTTACAAACTGTCTTGTGTCACTGAAAAACACTGAAATGTCAAGCCTATTACAAGTGTCCTCTCAAAAATGTGGCTGACTCAATTCAATGAGTTTTGGGTAAGCCTACCCTGGGGTGTACCAGCATCACCTGGGGAGTCTCTTCTTAATTGGAGTAAAACCAAGGGATGACATTTAGAGTTGACAGCGCTTTCATTGGGACAACCAGAACATGGACGCCTTAGTTGGTAGCCATACATATTAAAAGAAAAGAGTGAAAGATATTAAAAGAAAAAAATTCCAAGCTAGGCACAGTGGTTCATGTTGATAATCCTAGCACTCTTGGGCAGCTGAGGCAGGAGGATCACTTGAGCTCAAGAGTTCTAGACTACCTTGACCAAGAGGGAGACCCCATGTCTACTAAAAATAGAAAAAATTAGGTGGGCGTTGTGGTGGGTGCCTGTAGTCCCAGTTCCTGGGGAGGCTGAGGCAGGAGAGTCGCTTGAGTCTAGGAATTTGAGGTTCCTGTGTGCTAGACTGACACCCTGGAATTCTACCCAGGGAAACAAGTGCAACTCTGTCTCAAAAAAGAAAAAAAAATTCCCAAAGGGTGTATTCCCTTAAGTGTGCTATCTTGTAATCTACAAACCCAGGTCCCCGATAATCTGGTCAAAGATAGGAATTTTTATCACATCAAATGACAAGTCCTGTACCAACAACAGGATGAAGTCAATAAGGTCTTTTGTAACAGTAACTGTGTCCTCTTAAGCCAAAGGAATCAAAGATGGTTTGGAAATTGAACCTTAGGTTCTAGCATACAGAGTTTTACCAGAGGCGACCTCAAACTTTGAAGGTTTACAATAGGTATTTCTCTGAGCTCTGGGGCTAAATAAAGGTGTAAGCACCTCAGGTGCTGCCTGTGGAAATGACAGAAAGAATCTGCCTTGGGTTGTGATTATTTGCACAGAGTAAAATCAACAAACACCTCTTAGGCTGTAAGTTTCCTGCTGTGCCAGTTTTATAAGAAAGGTGTTTTTCTTTTCAGCTAAACTTTCCATTGACTTAAAGCATTTATTTCCTTGGAAGTAATTTAAGAACATAGCCAGTGGAATAGTTTACTGTGTTTATTTTTTTTTTTTTAAGAAAAGTTTGATAGCTCACTGCTTTATTAATTTGAATAGGAATATGCTTAAAATAGTCCAAATATTCCAGAGCATCCCACTGATCAGAACTGAATGGTCATCTATAGACTACTTAGAAATGAGCCATGCAAGGAAAAATTACATACTTTGGCAAAAAGATGTTCTGATTTATTTGGAAATAAGCCATTAATTTGCCTCAGTTTGTAATTATAACGGAGAATTAGATTAACCTTAATCCAGGTAACACGTCATGTCACTTAGAATCAACATATTAGGGTAACTCACCCTAATATGATATGGATATTAGGGATATCCATCACCCTAATATCCATACCACCTGTATGAAGGTAATTCATAGGATCCTCTTGCAGTGTGAAAAGCTAGTCAGGCAGACCTTCAGGGCAGGCAACTACACATCACTTGGAGGCTTTGAAGAGGAAGGCCTCCTTTCCAAAAGTGGTTCACTCTCTATCAAGGGATCCTAAATTATACCACTGGAATTTTATTTCTTGAATCATGAAGCTCTTTTGTTAATGGAGAAGAATCTGCTTTTAAAGTGCAAATACTCATGGGATAGAAGATTCATGAATCATTCCGTTATATTTTAACCTGAGCACTAGCTGAGAGTGTAGTAGAGATGTTGGTTTTGTCCACCACTCCTTTTTCCAGGAATGGGATGCCCCTTTGAATGGGAAGTGTATTTCTCCGACTCCAGCTCTGTGCTTCTGCTGGGGACTGCCAAGCAGCAGAGCGTCCTCCTTCCCTGCCCTTCTTCCCTTTCCTCTGCTCCAGTTGGGGGGTGGGCATGACCAAACCTTGTCCAACCTTAGTTCCTCTCCTCTGGCCACGAGGAGTAGTTCATGTCCAGGGATCGGTACCCAAGCCCAGATGGGACAGAGTCCTTTCTTATATTTTTTCTGGAGCTAGTGAGAAAATATGTCCCCCTCCCCTCCTCTGGAGAATAGATAACATGGAGAGTGGCCCATAGCTGTTCTTGGCTACTTTTCCAGTCTCTACTGATGCCTCCCTGGAAGAAGGAAGTCTCAACGCAGGAGCAGCAGAGGCGAGTGACACAGAGTGTCCTGAGATCTTCGAGCGCTGGAATCCACCACCTTATAAGGTGAACGTCTCTCTCCTGGTTTGTTTGCAGGTGCCAAAAAATTACCCTTCTGCCTGAAGCTATTACGACTGGGGCACCTGTCATTGGCAAACAGAGGTCTGATAACACAAAACAAACATTTTATAAAATAACACGAGATAACTAGGAAAGGAGAAGGAGTGGTGTTCTAGGTCCAGAAATAGGTGTATACGGAGGGGTGGATCAGGCTTAATGGTTCTGTGGTTGAATAGGGGTCATTGTGTATTAAAGTTACCGGACATCTTTCTGGATTTTATTTTGAAGTGACTTGAGAGGTAGAGCAAAATGACCAAAGTCTCTGAAAATACCAGGTAATATTGCTCTTGGGCCACAATGGCCTTGACAGTGACTGGATGACTGAATTTGGGGTGAGGCTGCCCTGCCCAGGACTGAGAGTAAGTGTGCACAGGTGCTGTATCTGATTTAAGATCTTAGTGTCCTAGGCCAGTCCACTGACTCAGTTTCCCCACTAAACAGGAGAAGCAACACGTAGATTCAAAAATAAATTACTGTTTTGATCTATGAAAGACCTTAGGATGACTGACTTTATTTAAATCTTAAATTTGTATCTGTTCATAAACATACCGGGTTTTGGTTTTTGTTTTTCCTATACTGGTTGTTTTTTTGTTGTTGTTGTTTTAAACTGAACATAAAGAAGAAATGGGTGAAGACAGAAAAGTGGAATTTAATGGGTTTTTTTTTTCTATCTCCCAAACCTTTAGAGTCCTGGTACATTAGTATTATTTAATTTTTGACTTATCAAAATATCCAAGAGACAAAACTATGGGTAAATAGCAAATGATTTTTTTTTTTTGTAAAAAGTGAAAGAAACAAGAATTAGATATCTTGCAATGTGTTTTTTGCACTTGGTTTAAAAAAACCAGTTTGAAAACTTCTTTCAAATTAGCTGGAAAACCCTCTCCAGCCTGTGCTCTGCTAGGGCTCTGGTACGCCCTTATCCTTAACTTCCGGCTGTGTTGCTTCAGAATAGAGACCTTTGCATGGATAGTATCCTCAAAAGGCTTTTAGTCCTTTAGGTTTCACGGCGGTAAAAGTAAATTTATGAGCTGTCATTATGTTGTTTAGTTCAAAGAGAAAAAAAAATTGACCTTCTGTGTGTGTTGCAAGGTGACCATGTTACATGCCATTTGGAGCCCAGGAGAGCACTGTTAAGAATTGAAAATGCAAACCAAACTCCTGTGAAAAGCTTTACCATGTAGTCAGGATGCAGGAATGTCTCCCTTTCTGAAGCCGCCACACCTCGATTTGTTTCCACGTTGCTCCTCTTTCTCCAGAGTTACTTATGAGTAATAAAGGAAGCCGGGTAAGAACAATGGCATGTTCCCGGCTTTGCAAGACTGGCACACATCAAAGGAAGACGTTTATCCCAGGGAACCACAGCTTCTGCCAGAGATCTACCAGCCAGAAACAAAACTGGATATTGCTGCTGCCGAGCAGAGAGGAACATCCTTAGTCTCTCAAAGCTGGGAAAGCTACCCTGGGGTCAGGCAAATTGCTAAGTGTTACTTGCATGGATATACCTGGGGCCAGATAATTACCATCTCTAAGCCTCTGCTTACTCCCGTGGAATTCATAAGTGTACTTACCTTGGAGGTTGCTCTGAGAATTAAATACACATGGAATGCTCCATACTCTATTAAACGTTAACTTAATGGCTAATGATGACAATCTGAAGTTTTGGATTGGTTTGTCTTTTTTCCCAAGGTGTGTTTATAGCTTCTTAATTTTATTTTATTATTAAATCTTAGCTGGGTACATTAGTGCAATCAAGGGGTACAATATGCTGGTTTCATATGCAATCTGAAATATTTTCATCAAACCGTTTAACATAGCCTTCCTGTCATTTTCTTTGTTATTGTGTGAAGACATTTGTATTCTGCATTTAGTAAGGTTCACCTGTACCCTTTAAGATGCACCATAGGTGTGTTTATAGCTTTTTTTTTTTTTTTGAGACAGAGCCTCAAGCTGTCACCCGGGATAGAGTGCTATGACAACATAGCTCACAGCAACCTCCAATTCCTGGGCTCAAGCAAGTCTCCTGCCTCCACCTCCCAAGTAGCTGGGACTACAGATGCCTGTCACAACGCCCAGCCATTTTTTGGTTGCAGCTGACATTGTTGTTTGGCGGGCCCGGGCTGGATTTGAACCCGCCAGCTCAGGTGTACGTGGCTGGAGCCTTAGCTGCTTGAGCCTCAGGCACCAAGCCTGTTAATAGCTTCTTAATTGGAGAAATCTTGTATTAAAAAAAATCAAAACCAATGTGGCTATTCCGAAATACCCAAATTTCATACCCAACCAGCCTTCTCTGCTTGTTTCTGATTCATTCACCTATTAGAAAGCAAAAAAGAAAGCACTTCCCTTCTCATGTCTAGCTTACCAGCCGGTGCCTTACTCCAGATCCCCATTCCTGCAGGTGCCAGCCTTCCCTCCCAGGCCCTGGACGTCCCCCACTGCCACCCAGCTTGTTCAACAAAAAGATCTATTTCAGTCTAGCTCTTCAGCCTCAGAGATTTTCCTTTCACGAACGGCTCATTCACTCAGCCGGAGTTAGCGGTTCATGTGCTCCCTTTTCATATGCCAGGCCAGGTCAGGCCAGGCCCACGTGCCTCCGAGCCACCAGGCTCCCAGCCCTGTGCACGCTGTTTTTCTTTGAGGCCAGTAACACCGTTTGCATCACCCAGGATGGTGGGCCAGTGCGCAACTGTCACATGAGAATACTGACCTCTAGGGGCTGGCTTTCCTTCACACAGAGCCTTTATCTTCTCATTGAGTTCCAGCACTGTGATGGCAGCCTCCTGCTTAGCTGTTACCAAATCAATGTGTAGCTTTTCCATTTTCTTTTTGTGCTTTAGTTTCTTAAAAAAATAAGAGTTTCCGTCACTAGGGACAGAGGCATCGAAGGAAAAAAAGGAATTAATGATATCAGAATTAACACTTTCTTTGAGGGGCCACGCAGATGAAAAGCTATTGATGGAGTCTTATTTGGGCTTTGGGAAGCAGAGTATTGGTGCTCCTGTCAGGACACTTGAAGCCTTTCAAAAAAAAAAAAAGCCCACTTTCTATGTCACGGTATCATTCCTTCTCTTAGAGAGTTTTTAATCATGACCCCATGGATTGTTGGTTGTTTATAACAGAGACAATCAGAGAAGAACCCTAGTTGCTGGTTGGTAGTTATGGCTGAGGGCTAATGTTTGAAAGTACCAGGGTTTTTATCCCACCTATGAGTAGATTTGTGAAATAGAGCCTTGATTCTGAATCATTTTCCCCCAACATCATGGTGGTTTGCATTCAAATAAATTGTAAAGTATATCATGTGACCACAAAATGTTGATCTTTGCAGATATTTACTACAGTATCTATATAGGGAAAGTGTCAAGGGTAAGAAGGAGTTTTTAAGCAACAAGAGGTGGGAATTTCTTGTTATAAAATAATCTGCTTTATGAGATCTAAACCTTTGGGAGGGTTGTAGTAGGAAGTTGTCACATAACCAAAGGATTCACCTTGAGACTTTAGACTAGAAAGCTCCTTTTCTGGATTTCAAAGTGGGTTTGATTGACCAAAATTGGATTTGTCTGCCACTTTGGAGAAACTATTTTGAAAAGTGGTATATTTGCACTTTTGTGCAATCGCCATTCCACTGAGTTTTTGCCGGCTGGTAGTTAGGAAGTCCCCCAAATAAACAACATTTCTTTTTCTTTTCTTTTTGAGACAGAACCTCAAGATGTCACCCTGCATAGAGTGCTGTGGCATCACAGCTCACAGCAACCTCCAATTCCTGGGCTCAAGCGAGTCTCCTGCCTCTGCCTCCCAAATAACTG
Organism: Arctocebus calabarensis; assembly: GCA_963573935.1. NCBI lineage: Eukaryota > Metazoa > Chordata > Mammalia > Primates > Lorisidae > Arctocebus > Arctocebus calabarensis. Next base: position 55,327 of record CAUYON010059949.1, on the reverse strand, counting down.
GGACTACAGGTGCCCGCCACAACGCCCGGCCATTTTTTGGTTGCAGCCGTCATTGTAGTTTGGCGGGCCGGGGCTGGATTCGAACCTGCCAGCTCAGGTGAACGTGGCTGGTGCCTTAGCCCATTGAGCCACAGGCGCCGAGCCTAAACAACATTTCTTACTAGACATAAATCTTGAGATAGGGAAAGGGAAGCTATTTCCTCACCAGGGAAGAGTCTATTCTTCTCTGACCTATGAAGGGAGTACACTCGGACACCAGGGAATCATCCTCCTCTGTAAGGGTAAATCCAGCAAATCAAATGTATTAAAGGTGGGATCGAGTAGACACAGACAACCCATTTTTAAAGACATGCTGTCTTCTAGACCCGAAGCAGGAAGATCAGGACTTCACTAAAGCTTAACTAATGGCATAAACACGACTACAAGGGACTGCCTTACTCAAAGGAGAATGGCAGCGATGCAACTTCTTTAAAGGGAGTTGAGGGGTAGAATGTGGCACAGTTCACCCAGCACCATCCAGGTGACAGATGCTCGGAGCTACAACACAAGGCCTGGTCTTCATGGTAGTTCTAGACCAGTGATTTTCAATGGGTGTGCCATGAGAGGATCTTACGTGTACCATGAAAAACTTTAAAGATCATTATTTTCAAAAGAATTTCAAAGCACAGTAAGTATATTCTTTTTTTTTACTCTTTTTTTGATCAACATAATTTAAATATGCTGCAGAAGCGTAACTATAGGTTCAAGTGTGCTATGAGATAAGAAGGTTTGAAAAACACTGCCCTAGGGTTAATATTCATGGACTCTTTTCATCACTGTACTAATAGTTAAGAAGCATCTTCTGTGCTGGCCAATTGTTGAAACTTCACAGCTGGTGAAGTCTCTTCCTCCAGGACACTAAGATCCTCTTTCCCGTCCTGTGAGTATCTAGTCACTAAAAGCCTTCCTAATTTGGCCTGCCACAGAGGTTAGTTCAGGGAGAGACTGAATTGATCAAGAAATCATTGAGTACTTGACCGTTATTTCTAATGATATAAATTATAGGCTGGCACGCTACTATATACCTCCCTCTCTTATTGTGTTGGGCCAGCTTGTTCAGTGAGGACCTTGTCCACTGAAGTCTGCAGGGAAAGCTCCTAGGATGCCCTGCACGGTCACCAGTGACTTTTCTGGATGCTACTTTAAGACCATTTCATGCTCAGATTTTTACGCTTTCCTTTTACCATTTAGAACTTTGAGGATATCAAGTGGGAAGAAGGGTGCAGAAATGAAATTTGAATAAGTGGAGAGAATGAAGGAAAGTATGGCAAGGGGGATTCAGAAGAGAGTGCTAACTAAAAAAAATACATACATATATATATATATATATATAACTGTCAATGATACGCGTGTTGAAGTGTTAAGGATTAAGTGTGCTTATGAGAGCAAGTTCTACAGAAATACATAAAAAAACAAGATGAGTTGATGGGTAGATAAAGAAAAGAGCAGATACGTGATAAATTGAAGATAGAAAACTGTTCACAGTAGCCTTTAGTATTCAATAGAAAATTATTTCAACTTTTCTCTATGTTTGGAATTTTTCATTAGAAGAGACTGGGTAGAGAAAGAACTGAAGAATTGAGTTTCCTTACTTCCTTAAGGAAGGTATATAGAAGGTATTTAGATTTTCAGATTATGTCACAACTATTCATATGCAGATATGTACTTTTTCTAGAAACTTTTCTCAACATACACATCGATAGTAACTAAATGAAAGAGAAAACAAATAAACCCAGGTTGGTAAGAATTGATGGGCAGTCAGTTGAGCTGGCATGGTGTCTGTCACTAAGAAAAAGTCCTACCAAGCTACATTTCCATTTTGATGAGACGCCTTGACAGAGAGGATGAGGGGCTTGGTGTACAGACACAGTACTTTTTAATATCAGTTAAATTTTCAGCTTTTAAGTTAATGTATTAAACTCATTTCTCTTACAGTCATTATATATTCTGCCTCCTCTTATTGTTATAATATTTGTATTATATATTTTACCTTGTGATCTGAGAAAGACATTGAGGATATTTAATTTGGAGCGGACAGTAGAGTACACAGAACAGCCATGACAGTCAACTTTAGTCACCTAAGGAACTAAAATATCTCAGACTGTATGTGAAGCCCGCACACTGTACCCCATGATTGAACTAATGTACACAACTATGATTCAATTAAAAAAAAAAAAAAAAGGAGAAGGAATTGAGTAAACAGTGCTGTTCTGAAGAGGACCTGCAGGTCCAGGACCTGGTTGAACAATGGGTAGAAAACACAAGGAGGCAGGTTAGGGCACAACGTGGGGAAGCATCCTCCCTAACCATCGGAGCTACATCCATACTGAGGTGGGATGGGTCCTGGCCAAGAACTCCTGCTCCCGGAATGATCAAGCAGAGGCTGGATGAGCATCTTTGGGCAAGCCCTTAGTAGCCTCTAGGATTCAGGTCAGGAGGTAATTGAGAGTCTGAGTTATTCTCAACCCTTCACCTCTGGCTTTTTCCAGCTCCCCCAGGGCACAGAATGAGAATGAATGGACACCACAATTCTGGAAGTCTCTAGGGTTGGTACAGTTGTCAGGGACACTTCCAAGCTCATTCTGGTATTTGCAAGAAGTTGAATAAAAAAGGCCACGAAGGCCTGGGGGTCCCTTAGAATTCAAGGATGAAGTGACTCAAAATATACAAACATGATTGTTTAGTTATATGGGAAAGAGGAGGGGAAAATTAAATTTATATTAAAAATTGAATAAAAGGCTTCAATTGGTTGTCTTAGAAAGAACCATTGAGACCTTTGGTTATTCAGATACATTTTACAATAGTTTTTTTTTTTTTTCTCTCTCTCTCTCTCTTTCTCTCTTTTCTCCAGACAGAACTGGTGTATGCTATTAACTCATAACTTTAACCAAGGCCTTTGGACATTTCAAGTAATTTAACTTGCCAGCGTGTTTTTTTATTAGTCATAGACATCAAAGGATTTCAGCAACAATAATATTTTCCTTTGCTTTTTTGGCATTCACTAGCCAGGCAACCCAAGTGTTGTACTGGAGTCTAAAGGAACCTGTTATGGTTTCCTTAGTAACTAGGAACTCTCCTCAGAGATTACTGAAAGGATAGGAAGGTTTTATAGCTTGGAGGTAAATTCCTATTACCTTGCTCTTTTCCTACTTCTCCTACAGGGTGGAAAGAGGGAGGAAATCATGTATTTGTGCAATGTTTTGAAAAGGAAATATCTGTCTGTATCATATTGCTGAATAGCTTGCATTCTACCAAGTCAATGAGAATTAGAAATAACCGGGGAACTATTTATAGAAGAGTTTCAACACCAAGTTGCCAGTACTGTTAAATTTCTGGGTATTTCCACACACTTTGAATCATAGCTTTGGATCTGAAGCTGGGCTTTGCCACTTACTGGCCCGAGAAATTGGGCCATGCACATGATATTTCTAAGCCTTAGATCCAATTTCATAGAACAATTGTGGGGATTCAGTGACATAACATAGAAATGGCAGGACCTAGTACTATGCTTACAAAACAGTAGTTATGTCTTTCTGTTTTTATCATTATTCCTTGAAATACATAAGGGAAAGTTTCAACTCTTCACTAAAACACTAAAGTATCTTTCTTAGGATGTCCTTGTCACGCTTCACCGAGAATAAATTTTGTACTTAATTGAAAGCAAGACTTTTATCTCCTTTTTCTTTGTTTTTTTTTTTTTTTAACTTAAGTTTTCTGCATGATTGCATTGACATCCTCCTCACTTTGAATGGGTAGACAAAACTTAACTTAATGTCCTCAAAACAGACATGCAAATAGCCTTGACCCAGTCTCCCGCCAGAGCTGGCCAGGAGCCTGGGCAAATTCACTGGCTGCCTACACAGGATGGTGTGAGACCTTGCATCTTTCTCCCATGGCAGTTCTCTCTCCAGACTTCTCTTAGCTCCTGCTTTATCTAAAATCTACTGTGTCCACTCCACTCTCCTTCACTTACAGGGCACATGTAGCAAAGATAAGGGTTTGTCTTAGAAGGCCATTGTAAAATGCATGCTCCCAAGGATGTACCAGAGGATTTGGTTTGAATGAAGAAGGTATAGTTAGGTTCCTCTTTGCATTTCTCTTCTAATAGTCCATCATTAATAATGACACTAATGTAAGTGGTAGTGGTATTTGGATACAACTTGACTTTAAGGATCAATTTCAAGCGTTTTATTTTGTTTTATGTTTATAATTACCCTCAGGAGAACATTTTAAAGTCTGGGGATGCCCAATACATGCTACGTACATTTCTTGCCAGTCCATGGCAGGCCATTGATCTGGGGATTCTTTTACTCTGGGTTTCACCCACTGGCTTGACAATCCTTAACCCACACTCCTGGCAGCCGCTGCTCACTGATACAACCCAACTGTCATCTGTGTTAGTATCTTCTGTGCAGATGAGAAAGATGAGTGGCCACAGAGGTCAAGTGCACCTAATCCTGGCTGTGCAGTAAGTGAATAGATAAATGAACCTAGACCAAGGTTTTTGGATTCCAGATGCTGGCACTTCTTTTTAATAGCAATCTCACTGATCAATAAAGGCATTAATTTGTAGAGATACTTAAAGGTAACCTAGAAAGGCAATGTAACAGGCTTGGTTATAATAGAGTAGCTTTGAAGTGTGATGGGGGCATTTATTGTATGGGTTGCTATGATATTGCAGGAGGACCTAGGACATAAAGGAAAGAGCAGATGAGCCCAGCTGAAGGCAGTCTCTGCCAGTATTGTTCTTTCCCCTTAGTATCTCTCATAAAAGGATCCTGAATTAATTCTGGTGATTGTGATCAGTTGAGTCATCTGAAGTGACAGGGAATGGATCAGATGAATCTTTATTACAAAACGCCTTGCATGGAAAATAATCACGAATGCAAATGTAACTTAGTCTTATCTTTTTTTCATAAGGTCTAGTTGATACACAGACCTTTAGGACTCAGCATAACCCTGACCTAGAGGCTAGTCCCACATGACCCCTAGTTGGTGCTATATGGTCAAGAGAGTCGATCTTGGGAATCAGAGCTGCCATCTTTTAGTTCTTTGCAGTCTCTCTCTCATCTGGGTCTCAACTCATGTAATCTTATGTTACAAAATGCTACAGAAATACATTTTAATTACTCACCAAACCTATAAGGTTTGGGGTTTCTAATAAAGAGAAAAATTTCCAGCAATTAAACAAACAATCTAAATCACCGTGGGGGGAAGAATCTGCCTATCATTGGAGCCAAGTCTCTATTCATTCTCTCTGTGGGATAAACAGTCATTAGAGACAGAAGTGGAGCTTGCCAGTAGATGTTCTGCTTTCCAGAATGCCTGGTGAGTGTTTCAGAGAAACTACAAATTAATACAAGATGAAGAGATAATGCTATACTTGGAAAGAATTCCAGTGATAAGATAGAGCTTTCTAATAAAAGAGTTGCCCCCAAATTGGAATGTTTTGCCCTAACATACAATATACTCTCCTCCCCTGCTCAAGGTGTACAGGCCACTAGTGGGAATGTTCCAGAGGGAAATTGACCACTGGAAATGTGCCAGGCATGGTTCTCATAACTCTATACATACTAGCTCATTTCATTTTTCTATACCTCAAAGAAGTAAGACTGTTGTTAATCTCATTTTTAGGTGCAAATACTGAGACACAGAAAAGTTTAAGTAACGTGCCCAAAGTGAAATGTTGAGTCACAGTTCAAATCCAAAGGGCCTCTGGACTTCGTCTCCCATCACTCTGCCGTGATGGCACACCTCAATGTGCCATCTAGTGTCCTACACGGTGGGGAATTTGAATAGGAAGGCATTTTCTAGACATCCCTTTCTAAAGCAAATGGGAGAAGTGTCTAAGAACGTCTCTTTTATTTGCAGTTTTTGGTCAGGGCCAGGTTTGAACCTGCCACCTCCGGGCTATGGGGCCAGCGCCCTACTCCTTTGAGCCATAGGTGCTGCCTGTGTCTAAGAATGTCTGATCATGAAGTCTTGAAGCCTTGGACTTGGTATAATTAGAGTCAGACAGAACCATCAAATGTTAGATGACACAGAATATGGTGGACTCTCAGAGGCCAAATCGCCTACCCCTAGCATTCTGGAAATGTAGAAATCAAAGCAGAGGAAAATAAAATGATTTCCCCAAATTTACAGCTGATAATGCTGCAAGATTCTGGTTTTCTAACTGCTCATCTCAGCACCACTCCATTACGCAGCTCCTTAGCCGCGGGTGTTATGGGGCCATTGGGTGGGCATGTGACTAGAACCAAGGGCGGTACCTAAACTGTCTCAGGTCTAGGTCGCAGCATCAGAAGCCGCAGGACATTAGGCAGGCAGCCTTCCCTTAAAACCCTCTTCATACAGAAAGCCAGGGAGGCCTGGACGCACTTCATCCTGTATAGGGTAGGACTCCAGAGTAGATCACCTCCCTGTGCAGCCCACCTCCTTAGTTGACCAACTTGTCCTGGAGGGGACATGCACCACGTGGAGGTACCAGCTCAGTAGGCCCCCTCCTTATGCTGACCACCTTGGTATGTTGACCAGACCAGTTTGTTACAGTCCCTTGAGAGGTCACCTTACAGAGGTTCTACTGTAGTATATGTCAGGGTTTCCTCTGACAGAGTCTAGGCAATGGAGATCTTGCCAATCTGAAAGAATAAACTGGATCAGTTTCTATCAGCAAACTTGCTTTCCCAGAGAATCTGCCACGTGGCGCCCTCTGAAGTCAAAACCGACCATTTCTGACAGCGAAGGGCTTCAGCTTCCTTCATCAAAGGAAGGGCTTCCTTCCTTTGATGTCTCATCTTTTTGACTCCGTAAACATGAATCAGGATATTGTGAGAAGGAAAGGATCTATAATGCAATAAATAGGTTTCCACACTCCTGCCTGAGCAAAGAACAAAACCATGAGTGCAAGCAGCTATGCCAATAGCAAAGGCAGCCAGTGCCTGCTAACACGAACCTCCTTCCTGGTCTCACAAGCTCACATCGCACGCTGAGAACCGACAGAGAAGCTCAAGATCACACCTACCAGAGTCTGGTAGGAAGCTGTCTCATTCTCATTCTCCCTGGGGACAGAAAGCTCCCTAAGGGCCAAGGCTGTACCTGAAGCAATGTCAGTTTCTCAGCCCCACCTCCGCAGGCGTTGGTATAGTTGGCAAAGGGCTGTCAGAGGGGTGTGGGTGGAAGAGAAGAGAAACCAGAGAGGAGAGAATTTACAAGTGGTGAAAAAGAACTCCCACCCAGCTGAGTGAAAGCGCTGCTGAGATCCTCTAGCATGATTGCAAAAGTAATGAAGGGCTTTTCTTCGCAATGACTCTGTAATTGGGCAGATACTGATTTTTTTTTTTTTTTTCCTCAGCACCCAGCACTCCCTTCTGAACTTGACTCAGGCTGCCCTGTGGAAGAAAATTAGCAGCCACCCGTGACTTATCTTGAATCATGAAGCAAAGGTATGTGTTTAAGGACCGGAAAATTGAGTCTCTGCAGCACCAGCGTGCTTAAATCATCTTAAGGATTTATTTGGTGTAGTAAAGAAAAACTAATTAAATTAACCTTCCCAATGTTCTCCTCATTCACAGACGCCACTCTGCCCTGGAAGCAGTGAAATTATATGGGATCCAGGCTCTGTGAGGCACAAGAGCTGACCTTAGGACAACTTAACAAAACATAAAGAAATCCAAACAGAGGAAAGGAAGATTACCATAACAGTAGAAACGATGCTCTGACAGTGTGAAAGAGATTTGCACACTGTCCAGGAGAAATCAGAGAAAGCAGGAGGGTGGGCAGTTTCCATTCTGTGTCTTATTTTCTCCTAACATACAATGTTTAAAAACTGCAGCTTTCTTAGGGCAGAGCCGGAACAACTTTGCAGTAGAAATGTCTACGCTCAAAGTGAAATGGACCTGATTTCATGTAAAAATAGAAATATGCCTTTATTTTTATTTTATTTTATTCCTGGGCAGCGCCCGTAGCTCAGTGGGTAGGATGCCAGACACATACACCGAGATTTGTGGGTTCAAACAACTATAGCAACAATAACAAAAATAGCCAGTTATTGTGGTGGGCGCCTATAGTCCCAGCTACTTGAGAGGCTGAGGCAAGAGAATCACTTAAGCCCAAGAGTTTGAGGTTGCTGTGAGCTGTGACCCTATGGCACTCTACCCAGGGTGACAGTAAGACTCTGTCTCAAAAAAAAAAAAAAAATATATATATATCCTGTGTGAGAAGTCAAAGAAGGGATGATAAGTGTTTTGAAAATCAAGCAGTGGCATGATATTAGTGAATAGTGTTATAGATATTATTTTAGAATCTTCATTCTTTGTAAGTAGAACTTCTGAGACTGAAATTGACTCTTGGCAATGAATCATCTGAGCACATAGCTTTATAGTTACATCTGTAAGCTCAATGTTATATAGCTGCAAATGAGTAATTTGTCAATTCTTTAATTCCTCAATTGCTTTAACCAAGTATATGCCTAGAAACAAAATTAGTTTCATAGGAGTTCTAAGAATCTTGAATTTTCCCCTAAGAAAATTTAAAATTTAAAATTTCCCCTCCCATGGGAAAATAGAACATTCAGCTTACTGATTATATAACTGTATCTGTATAGTTATACAGTTTACATGGTATAGTTTCCCATCAAGTGGGAAAATATTCAGCTTACAGATATAACTATAAAGCTATGTGCTCAGATGATTCATTGCCAAAAGTCAATTTCAGCCTCAGAAGTTCTACTTATAAAGAATGAAGATTCTAAAATAATATCTATAACACTGTTGATGAATATTGTGCCGCTGATCATTGGAAGCAAAGGTTGACAGTTAATTTGACTAAGAACATTTAAGAATTAAATAAATAAATAACATTAAGAATTACCAGAAATTAAAGCATCGAATTTGACTCCTAGCTCAAAATTTGGTTTTCCTTTTTTTTTTTTTTTTTTTGACTTTTACTTGAAAAGTAATATTCACTTGAATATAACAGTGGGCAATTTAGTAGTTAGAATAAGTTGATGAATTAGATGTCTTCTTCCTTGAGAAAGTCACAACCACTCAGCATCACTGAGCCACAGAACCAATGACAAGTAGTCTGCATACGCTGAGACCAACTCTGTTTTTGGCTAGAATCTCAGAGAAGGTTCAGCAGTTCTATTATTTTTGATACTCTGAAAGTTCTCTTTTCTTTTCTCCTTTTTTTTTTTTTTCCCTTGAGACAGAGCCTCACTCTGTGCCCTGGTTAGAGTGCTGTGGCATCATAGCTCACAACGATCTCCAACTCCTGAGCTCAGGTGGTCTCTTTGCCTCAGCCTTCCCAAGTGGCTGGGACTACAGGGGCCTGTCACAACACCTGGCTAGTTTTTTTTTTTTTTCTATTTTTAGTAGAGATAGGGTCTTGCTTTTTGCTCAGGCTGGTCTTGAACTCCTGACCTCAAGTGCTCCACCTACCTCGGCCTCCTAGAGTGTTAAGACTACATGGGTGAGCCGCACCCAGCTTGAAAGTTCTCTTTTCTTGATTTTTTTCTCCTCTTAGTTCCTTCTCAGCTACCCACTGTAATACAGGGGACACCATATTCTAAAAAGGGCTCAGAGGGGACAGTAAGCGTCTTTTAGTTCCTCACATGCTTCAGACACAGTGTAAAGAAAGGAGTTGATTTTCAAGCAAATTACAATCATATAGTCTTCATAACTATAGATATAACCCAATGAGCAAAGCTGAACTGCCTTCAAGTTCATTTGCCCAAGAGCTCCAAGACAAGGTCCCTTGGGGGAATCTCATTACAAACATATTTTGCAGTCCCTCCCCAATTTTGTTCACATTTATGCAGTTTTATGCATGGATACTGAAGTTATTTTATCTACTGTGAGTGACATTGTAGTCTGCGTCCATTACATGACAAGAAAATTGTGTTTTCGACACTGAAACAAAATCACCCCTTGCTTTTCTGAGCTAAAACCTTGGAGTCTGACAGTTGTTCACTGGGTCTCTCTCCTGCACCTCCTGTCCTTGATCACTGGGGAAACCTACACCTCGAACCTTTACCGGCGATGGGAGACATGGCAATGGCTGGCCACACCTGCAGACCTCTTCACTAAAAGGTGTCAGACCTGCTTTGAGGAAGTAGTTTAGCACTCGGGGAAGTGTGCTAAACAGTAAGTAGTAATTGCAGCCTAAATCAAGTTTCACTTCTCATTCTTAACATTCTAGCCGTGATTTTTTTTTCGTTATTTGTATTTTTTTCAGTCTTTTCCTTCTCTACTATGTAGAGAAGCTTTTTTGTTCATGTTATGAAACCAAAATTTTATAGGTGAAAAGTGAAGACTATTTTGATTTATCAGTATGGTTATTTTTAATACTCTTTAGAATAAAAGTTTAATTTCAGACTTCGTTATTGTATGTGAATTGGGTGATATATATGAGGTGGGGCTGCAAGGGGATGATCCAATAAAAGAAGCACCTGGCTTCTGTGAATGGCATGAAAGAGTCGGGGAGGGAGGGGAAGGTGTGGTGGTGATGTGAACTTTTACTATGGAGATATTAGTAAGTTTCAGATTGCGTATTTTAACAAGTCTAAACAAATGCTCTTGCCATAAAACAAGTCATCAAATAACAGATTATTTCTTGGCTTTGCTGTACTCAAATTTCTGTCTCTCTTTTTAATCATTCTTTAGCAAGGTGCTTTCTCTAACTGCATTATCAATCTAGCACTGAAAAGATCGTACACCAATCTGAACTCCTATGCAGGAATCTTTCAGCAAATCTCTGCGTTCTGTCTAGAAGACTTCTAAGTCTGTTCCCATCAGCACACTCTCACCTCTGAGATATGCGAGGATAACAAACAGGGAGGGGACCTGTGGACTTGGCTTAAAATGACTTGCTTCATCTCTTGCTAGTGACTTGTGGTGTCACAACTTACCAGAGTCTCACAGTGCAGATTTGAGGATAATCATATGAGTTGTTCATCAAGAAAAGGTTAAGGATTTCTCAACTTAGACAAAGGTAAATTACCTGTTGTGGTCCTGACCCAGAAAACCAACAAGGAGCCATATTTGATCAGTTCTGATTTGGACTTGAACTTCAGGGTTGGGTCTTCCTTGGACATAGTGGGAGCAACACTGTCCTGACAGAAGACTACTCAGATATGGAAATGTCTGGTGCCCAGACTTACATCCTTGGGACCCCTGGATTGAATCTGATCCCCTCATAAGAGTGGGGCTGACCCAGGATCAGCCAAGCTTGTGTGAGACTGAAGCTCAGGAGATGTACAACAAGTAAACACTGTTTGACCATCTACTGGAAAGAATAGATGAATAATGTGCTCCTAATTTTGTTGAAATAACATATGTCAAAGCCGAAACTGACTTCCACTTGGTCTAACTTCTGTTCTATAGTCCCTTATCTAAACTGACAATGCCAATTACTCTGAGTCACAAATGAACTTGACTTTTTGACTAGAAAAAATTGTGATTAAAAAAAAGCATATAATATAAACTTTACTGTCTTAATCATTTCTAAGTGTATATTTCAGTAGTGCTAAGTATAGGCATGTGGTTGGGCAACCCAATTTCCACAAATCTTTCCTCTTCCAAAATTGTTTAATAGCTATTAGGCAACAACTTACCATTTCCTCTTCTTCTCAGCCCCTGGCAAATACAATTTTCCTTTCTATATCTTTGAATTTAACGACTCTGGGTATCACATCTTAGTGGAATCATATAGTATCTATTTTTTCATGATCGGCTTATTTCACTTAGCATCCTGTCATCAGGTGCATTCATGTTGTAGCATGCATCCGAATTTCCTTCCCTTTTAAGGATCAATAATACTCCACTGTGTGTGTAGGTGACCTTTTGTTGACTCATTCAGCCACTGATGTATGCTTATGTTGCTTTTACCTCCTGGCTATGGTGTGGAAGACATTTCTGGAAGTTGTGATTATAGTAGTACAATGGTTCTAATCCTTACCTTTTCTAAATGAACTGAAACTTTTCATCTTTTAATTACAAATTTCATTATTTCCCCCAAATATTGACTTTCTGTTTTTGTTGTCTACCAGGTACAATGATCCCAAAGTGGGAAGACATTTAGAAGCTATCTCAGATCTCGTTATATGATTATGATAAGGCAAATTTTATCCCAGATTTCTAAAGTAGACTTTCCTTTATGTCTGACCTAGAGTTTCCCTGTTTTTATAAAGGGAAGGCCTGTACTACTGTCACTATAGCCTACAAGTCTTCTATTTGGAAATGCCAGACCCCACTAGCAGACAGAGCCAGTCCTAGGGTCATCAAGCAGACATCACCCAATTCATTAGCCTAAGGAATAGGTGAATTTGGATAGATATCCATTGGCTGTTAGAGAAGAAATATAGGAGAAGATTTCTACCAGAAAGCCAATGCAGTGAGCCTCCTTCCTTCATCTACTGTTTCAAAAAAGGGGGTTTGAGGCCTCCCCTCTTTTTTACAGTTTCACATCTGCACATCAGATCCATCTGAAGACCTTTTTAAAAATACATATGCTCAAAATTCTCTTCAATTCTACGCCATCAGATTGGCCTGTGGACTATCATCTGTTTTGAGGCTTTCTGGTTTGCTCTGATGTCCCCTCTGCAAAAGTCCACGGGAGGAGTGTCTGTAGACAGGAGCCAGGGGGTTGCCACAAAGCCTGCCTGAGGGTCCTTATGACACGTGTGTGATTATACACAAGCAGGCGCTCAGGCAAGCCTTGGGGTGAGGAGAGGGGAAATGGGGACAGCTAAAAGGTCCAGAGTTGCAAATGGCAGAGGTGTCCAGGGAGCAGCTATTTTTCTGTGGAAAGCCAATTTCAGCTTTAGTGAGACGTAAGTTGATATAAAGGAATTGTAGGTTTTAAACATTATCAATATTGCAGTGCAGCTAAGGAATTTGTGGAGTAGTCAGCTTCCTTTCTTAGGGTAAATATGAACATATATTAATCAAAGTACTAAATTGTACAAGGTCATTCAAAGTTCTAGCATTCTCTCCCTCCAACCTGGAGCAAAGCCCCTATGTGGAAGGGTTCTGATTCTTGTTTTTATCTTATTATCATCAGTCTGTTTGATTCTTATTTCTCACTCACAACTCCCTTCCAACTCTTTGTAGGTCAAAACAGCTAAAAAAAAAGAAAAACCATTTCCATACCTGTCTTTATACATATTACATTGTTCAAAATTATTTCAATGACTTTCCTAAGCTTCAAAGAAATCTAGTAGGAAAATTTTAAATCCTTTCCCTAACTCCATCCACAACAAGGTAATCTGAAGCAAGTGCCTAAATGTTCACTTTTTCCGAATGCCAAATGGAATTTTTGTAAAACCACCTCAGGATTTACACAGGGATGAATTAACCCATGCCATTTAAAGCCTCAGATGCTCAACGTGAGGTGTGGAACGCAGACAATGAAAAATAATTGCAGAAAATCTTTTTGTGAAACTTCAAAATGATTGTTTATTTTTCTTATTTTAAAAGGAAACCAAGTTGTTAAAAAGAAGTAACCCATGCTTCTCAAATGCTTTAAATCCTTTGCTAATCCCTGTGTTTGCTTAACACACACACATACACCCCATAAAAGACAAAAAGTCCTTGTCAGATTTGTGACATAAAATACTCAGGGATCTTTGCTGGCTAACCTAATTTTTTCCCATCATGGGGGAAACATTTTATGGGACCTTGAAGTATTCTATAATTCTAATGTATGAAAAGAAAGAAATCGGATTTGTCATCTGAAAAAGTTTAATGGGAAATATAGTTACTAGCCAGGCTTTGATCATTTGTATTGTTTCTTTTTTTGTTTGTTTGTTTAAAGTATAGAAATCATATCTCCCTTTATTCCTTCCCCCTTCTTCCATGTATACAATTATAACCTTCCAAGTTGGGCTCAAGTGATTCTCTTGCCTCAATTTTTCTATTTTTAGTGGAGACAGGGGTCTTGACTTTGCTCAGGCTGGTCTTGAACTCCTGAGCTCAAGCAATCCACTCGCCTGGGCCTCCCAGAGTGCCAGGGTTACAGGCATGAGCCACCTCGCCTGGCCATTTAGTTCTTTTCTTTTAGTGCTGGCTTAAGCCCCTGAGTTTCTGTTCAATTCTCTTTAGTCTGTTTTCTTTCTGTTGTCCAGAATTGGGTAGTTATCTGTTGCTTACCAATCCTTTCCTCTGTTCCCTTCCTTTTGCTGTTGAACCCATTCACTGAGCTTTTTATCTTGGTTATTGTATTTTCAGTATTAGCACTTCCACTGGGCTCTTCTTTATATCTTTTTTTTTTTTGCTTAAATTACATATATGTATATATATGCATGCATATATATGTATTTTGATATAGTCTCGCTGTCACTGTAAGTAGAATGAGGTGGCATCAGCCTAGCTTACTACAACCTCAAACTCCTGGGTTTAAGTGACTCTCCTGTCTTAGCTTGTAGAGTAAATGGGATGATGAGCACCTGCCACAGACCTGGCTAATTTTTGTATTTTTAGTAGAGATGAGGTCTTGCTTTTGCTCAGGCCTCCCACGCTCAAGTGATCTTCTTGCCCTGGCCTCCCAGCTCTAGCCACTGCGCACGACCTATATCTCATTCAAACCTTGTTTCAGCTGGCTTTCTCTGACAGCACTCTGGCAGGGAAAGCTGGGGTGCTATCTTCTGTCAGGTACCGGTAAAATCCAAGTTCCCCAGGCAGCCTGTTGATACCAGAGAGGGGACGCTCCGTGGTCCTGCCGGGCAGTGGTGAGAGTCTTGGCGCCCCACATGGTCTCTACTGCCCCTGGGCAGTGTCAGGAGGATAACTCCTTACTGCCGGCAGAGGTAAGCCCACTTCCCTCCTTGGTTTCCTGCCACACTCCTCCTGTGGATGTGTCCCAGCATCTCACCTGATCCTTCAGCATCTCACCTGTCCCAGCCTCTCACCTGATCCTTCGGAGGGGGAAGTCTTGCTGCCCTACTTGCTCTTTGTTCCTGAGGATATGGGTGGGCCAGTTTCTTTCTGCGGCACTTGGCTAGAATAGTTATTGTCTCAAGTTTTCTATTTTATTAAGCTGCCCCTTTCCTGGTTCTTTGGCTAGAGAGGCTTTTGCTGTGGCTTTACTTGTCTGTGCCATTGGTATTTGCAGGCTAGCAGCTTCTTAGGCATCAAGTCTGCATGCGTCAAAAAGAAAACCCAGGGAACTCACCACTGTCTTTCCTCAGGCCCAAGGTCCTTAGTCAGTTTACCTGTACGGATACATATCTGTATATACACATACACGCATATATATGTGTGTAGATACATACACTCTCCACTCTTCAGAGTCTTGTTATTGATTTATATATAATGCCCACGGTTTCTAGAAATAGGAGAAAGGATGCCTACTTTATCTCCCCACAAGTGGAAGTCTGCCTAAGGATTACTTTTCTCCCCACATATAGGGCATTTGTTCACAGGAGGCCACAAGTTTTGTGCTGCCTTTTGTCATCATTTGTATTGTTTCTGTTTATTCTTTCTATTTAAAACTGCTCATACTTGCATATTTTTAAGGAGAGAAAATGTCGTATCTAGGCATTTCTATATTACTTAATAGCACCCTTTATTTTTTTTTTAAAGACTTCATTGCTATCTTCTACAATAGCGTAAACGAGGAATAACCTATAAATTAGATAAGGAAAATTATACTAGGAGTAATATTTAACCTGGGAAAGCCACACAGGCATTTAACAAGCACTGAACGTTTCTATCGGACTGATCCCAATTTTCCAAGCACAGAATGTACTGGGAAACTTTTTAGCCTAAGATTTGCATGTTTTTCCCACCAGGTTTCACTTTCCAAAGAGGACAGAATTTTAAGAGTAAATAACAGCTTATTAGAATGAACTTGTCTTTCTAAGATTCTTGATAATTTAGTTCAGTTCAATAAACTTTTGCTGAATATGTCCTGTGTCCCAAGCTCTAAGACAGATGCTGGATAAATGAAGCTAAGATAAATAAAACATAATTCCTTTCTTATGGAAGCTTTTGTGAGAGAAACAGACAGCTAATAAATTATAAATATAAATAGGTAAGAAGGAAGTTATTCCAGTGCACACAAGCTGAGGTTAATAAGCAGCATTGTCTAGGTAGGAAACCATGTGAAATGCAAGGTAGAGAGATGAAAAGCAGAAAGAGCAAAGTCTTGGTCATGAATAAGACCCAAGTAAAAATGCAAGAATGAAAATCATAGAAATTGAAAAATATATGTGTGTGGTGGCGCCTGTGGCTCAAAGGACTAGAGCACCGGTCCCATATGCAGGAGGTGGTGGGTTCAAACCCAGCCCTGGCTAAAAAAAAATTGAAAGAAAAATATATGTGTGAAACCATAGACTGGATGTAGCCGACAAGAGACTTAGTAAATTGGTAGATGATCTGGGGGAAATTGTGAGGATCTGTAGGAATAAAGAGATGAAAGATATGAAAGAATGTTTAAGAGACATGATGGAGCAGGGAAGGGAAGAGAGAAAAGAAGAGAGACAAGATCTGAAATAAAAATAGTGGAGAAATTTCCAGAAATGAAAGATGGCATAATTCCTTAAATTAAAAAATTATATTGAGTTGTAACCCACCCCCCCCAAATTTAAAATGGACATCTTGGGTCTTCTTCCTGTTCACCCGGCTGAGGTAGAGCTCAAGTATCTGCATTTTCTATAAACTCCCTAGGTGATTCTGCTGAACAACTGGATTGAAGAAGCAAAGGAGCAGCTCCCAAACAGAAGGGCACACAAGAATCATAGGAGGAACTAAGTAAAGTGCAAATTTCCGAGTCTGACCAGAGAGGAATTAGTTTGAAGAAAGCCCTGCTAGGATGTTGAGTTGAATATTAACAATTAAACATGTTTTATGGAAGAAATAAAAATAAGGTAGAATGTTACAGCTCATTCTATAAGTTTGTCCATTAAACATCTCAGGCACTGTAATTCATGGATTTCTCCTTGAGAAATAAATCCTCCTCCATCGTAAGGGGGAAAAAAATCAGTGGGAACATTAGGAGTCACAATAATACATTTGTAAATTCCACAAGGGCATGGGCAAGTGAGCAAATGCTCCAGGTAGAGGTTCATGGCTCATTTCTTCATTTAGGAAACATATATGTCAGTATATACATATATATATGTACTGAGCACAAAGTTTATGCAGCAATACTTTTATATTGTCAAAGTATTTGAGGTCATTGGTCATGACTCTATATGACCTCTTTGTACTGTTTTCCTGTCCTTATAAACTATTAGCTGGCTCCTTCATTTTGAGCACAGCTGCTAATTATGAACTTGACTTTGTCTCTTCTACTTTTCTAGCTGTGGAGTTTATACAGTGACTGGATGTCTCTTGTTCTCTGTGTTCTTTGTAACTTGGTGCCACGTGGGGGCAAAGGCCTCCTGAAGAGACATATGAATGTTTATTTGTTTATCACAGATATACTTAGCAACCCAGGGAGCACTCGGATAAGTGAATAATCACGGTCCCTTCATTCATGGTGTGCAGTCTGGTTATGGAAACAGCCCTAAAACAATTACACACACATCTTCAGTTGCCGACTGTGACAAGTATGACAGAGTGACGCACGGAATTCTGAGAAGCTTAGATGAGAAGCGACCTCATAAAAGAAGCCAGGAAAGATTTTCATAATGGAAGGAGACTTGAAGGATAAGAAGCATTAATTCAGCAAAGTAAGGAGAAATGAACAGTAAGGCAGAGAAGACCCTATATGTGAAGGTAGGTCTTGAAACAGAGGAGAAATGGTGAGAGCTGAGTGTGGAGAAGCTCAGTGGGCTCCAGGAGAGAAAATGAGCAGCTGCAGAGACAGAAACCTGCCAGGTGGGGCTAAAGGCAATGGGGGATGACTGGAAAGATTTATGCAGGGGATTGCTAGGATAGGATTAATGATTTTAATACTAGTCGAGCATAGTGGTGCATGCCTATAGTCCTAGCTACTTGGGAGGCTGAGGCAAGAGGACTGCTCAAGCCCAGGAGTTTGGGGTTGCTGTGAACTAGGCTGATGCTAGGGCATTCTAGCTTGGGGCAACCGAGTGAGCCTCTGTCTCAAAAAAAAAAAAAAGAAGAAGAAAAGAAAATGAACACTAATAACTATAGTGGTTAGCATTTATTCAGCATATTGCTATATGCTAAGCATTGTTCTGGGTGTCTTATATGTGTTAACTCATTTACATGCAAAACAGCCCCATAAGATGGATACTATTACTATTCTCATTACACATAAAAGTAAACAGAAACCTAGAGCTGTCATCCTGCATGGTGGTTAACTGTGTGTCAACTCAACGAGGCTATGGGCCCCCTTGGTCAAACGCAAGTACAGATGAGCTGTGAAGGTATTTGTGGTTATGATTGATGTTTACCACCAGTTGACTTTAAACAAAGCAGATTACCCTCCATAACATGGGTGCACCCCAAACATTCATGAAAGTTCTTAAAAGCAAAAACTGAAGCTTTCTGAAGAAGCTGCAAACATGGCTCAACTTGAACACAGAAACCCTGCTAGAGTTTTCAGCCTACTGGCCCATCCTGCAAATTTGGAACTCAAAACTACAGCGTCACCTCTTACCTGAATTTTCAGTTTTCTGGCCAGGCTTACAGATTTTAAATTTTTCCAGCCCCCACTATTACTATGGAAGCCGATTCCTTAACATAATATCAATTTCTCTCTCCCCGCACTCCCTTGACACACATTCTATCCTATTATTTATATTTCACTGGAGAACCCTAATATACTCTGTTTTCAATGTAACAAATAGATTTAAGTAGGCCAGAATAGATTCAGGAACACCAGTTAGGAAGCTAATTTAATAGCTTAGGCATGTTGTGGTGAGACCAGAGTAATGACAGCAGAAGTTGAGAGAAGAGGATGGATTCTACTGTTTAGCATCAGTAAGGTTTTGTAATGGTTTGGATAAGGGTGGCAAGGGTAAGGGAAGTATCAAGGATAAGTCTTATTTTTCAGCTTATATAACCCGGGCATTATAATGGTAGTCACTGAGTTGAGTAACACTATGAGAAGATCAAAGATGCTAGGTGGGTAAAAGTTTACATGTGTGGTGGGGTATTGGTGGTGTTGACTCTAATTTGAATGTCGAATTTATTTGAGATGTCTGAGATTTCCACAAGAATACAGAGATACATCATTTTATTGTGCTCTGTATTAATGAAATTTGTAGATATTGTGTGTTTTTTAAAAATTGAAGGTTTGTGGCAAGCCTGGGTTGAGCAAGTCTACAAGCTCCATTATTCTAACAACATGGGCTCACTTATGTCTCTTTGTCATATTTAGGAAATTCTTGCAGCATTTCAGACATTTTCATCATTATTATATCTGTTATGGTGATCTGTGATCAGTGATCTTTGATGTTACCATTCTAATTGTAGAGGACAGTGAATTTGATCAATGAATGGTGTGTGCGTTCTTACTGCTCTAACCAGTTCTTCCTGTCTCTCTCCTCCTCCTCAGGCCTTCCTAGTCCCTGAGACAAAACAATATCACAATTAGGCCAGTTAATAACCCTACAATGGCCTCTGAGCATTCAAGCTAAAGGACTAGTCACACATCTCTCCCTTTAAATCACAGGCTGGACATTCTTAGTGAGGAAAGAAGGTTGAAAACCAAGATAGGCAAAAATCTAGGCCTCTTGTGCCAGTTAGCCAGGGTGAGAATGTGAAGAAAAAAAATTCTTGAAGGAAATTAAAGAGGCTATAAATGATAAGAAAGTGAAACAACCTTATTGCTCATATGGAGAAAGTTTGAGTGGTCTGGATAGAGGATCAAACCAGCCGCAACATTCCCTTAAGCCAAGGCCTAATTCAGAAGGAGACCTAACTCTCTTCAATTCCATGAAGGCTAAGAAAGTTGAGGAAGCTTCAGGAAAAAGAGAAAAAAAGGTTTTAAGCTAACAGAGATTGGTTCATGAGATTTAAGGAAAAAAGTTGTCTCTCTAACATCAGTGTGGAAGGTGAAGCTGCAAGGGCTGATAGAGAAAGGACAGGAAGTTATCCAAAAGATCGAGTTGCGACCCTGGATGAAGCAGGCCACATCTTAGAGATTGCCAGAGGGGAGGTAAGATAGCTTCTGTTAGAAGAAGATGCTGTCTAAGATTTCCATAGTTTGGAGAAATCAATGCCTGGCTTCAAAGTCTCAAAGGATAACTGACTCAGGAGATAATGCAGATAATGACTTTCAGCTGCAACCAATGCTCATTTACCTTTCTGAAAATCCTAGACCCCTTATGCTAAGTCTACTCTGTCCTTGATAAATGAAACGACAAAGCCTGGTGGCAACACATCTGTTCACCACGTGATGTATTGAATATTATAAACCCATTGTTAAGACCTACTGCTCAAAATAAATAGAAAGATTCTTCTCTGAGTACTACTGCTCATAGACAATGCACCTGGTTATCCAAGGGCTCTGATGGGGATGTAGGAGATAAACGATGCTTTCATGCCTGATCTCACAGCATGCATTTTGCATTTCATGGATCAAAAAGTAATTTTAATTTTCAAGTCTCATTATTTAAGGAATACATTTTGTAAGACTATAGCTGTCAGAGCTAGTTATTCTTCTGATAGATCTGGGCAACATAAATTGAAAACGTTTGGAAGGTATGCCAATTTGTGATTCTGGCTGTGTGCGATGGCTCACGCTTGTATTCCTAGCACTTTGGGAGGCCAAGGTGGGAGGATTGCTTGAGCTTAGGAGTTTTAAACCAGCCTCAGCAAGAGCAAGACCCTACCTCTACTGAAAATAGAAAAACTAACTGGGTGTTGTGGCGGGGCCTGTAGTCCCGGCTATCTGGGAGGCTGAGGCAGGAGAATCTCTTGAACCTAAGAAGTTGCGATTGCTGTGAGCTAAGCTGATGCCATAGCACTCTAGCTTTGGCAAAAGAGTGAGACATTGTCTAAAAAAATATATATTTGGAATTGATGAGAGGAGATCAAAATATCAACATGAACAGATATTTAGAAGAAGTTGATTCTAACACTCATGGATGATTTTGAGGGGTTCAGGACTCCAGTGGAGAAAGTAACTGCAGATGTGGTAGAAATAGCAAGAGAATGAAAATTAGAAATGGAAACTGAAGATGTGGTTGAATTGCTACAAACTCATGAAGAAACGTCAATGAAGAGTTGCTTCTAACGGATGAACAAAGAAAGTGGTTTGTTGAGATGGAATATATTCCTGGTGAAGATGTTATGAACGTTGTGGCAATGATAAAAAAGGAACTTCAAATATCGTATAAACTTATAGAAAAAGCAGTGGCAGGATTTAGGAGGATTGACTGCAATTTCAAAAGAAGTTCTCCTGTGGATAAAATGCTACCCAACAGCCTCACAGGCTTCAGACTCTTTCATGAGAGGAAGAGTCAATTCATGTGGCAAACTTCACTGTTGTCTTTTTTTTAAGAATGTGCTACAGCCACCTCAACCTGCAGCTACCACCACTCTGATCAGTCAACAGCCATCAACATCAAAGCAGGACCCTGCCCCAGCAACAAGGTAACGACTTCACAAAAGCTCAGATGCATTTTTCAGCAACACTGTATTTTTCACTTAAGGCATATACATTTTTTGACATAGTGCTATTTCACACTTAATAGACTACAGTATAGTGCAAACATAATTTTTTTTTCTTTTTTGCAGTTTTTGGCCAGGTTTGAACCTGCCACCTCTGGCATATGGGGCAACGCCCTACTCCTTTGAGCCACAGGTGCCACCCCAAACATAATTTTTATGTGAACTGGAAAACCAAGAGAAAACTGTGTGATTCACTTTACTGTGATATGATATTTGCCTTATTGTAGTGGTCTGCAACTGAACCTGCATTATCTCCAGAATATGCAGGTATGTGACTAGGAATTTAGCTATATAGGTGTGGTGCTGTGAGGTCTGGGCTAGATATATAATGGTCCTGCCTTATCTGTAGGGCTTATGTTCCAAGATGCCCAACCATGGCTGAAACTGTGCACTTCTTTTTTGGCCGGGCTGGGTTTGAACCCGCCACCTTTGGTATATGGGGTCAGCGCACTACTCCTTTGAGCCACAGGTGTCGCTCAAAGCCTGAAAGTATGTGCCGTATCAATACCCAACCGGACCCATACTGTACTATGTTTCTTCCTATTCTGTAATACATACCTATGACAAAGTTTAATTTATAAATTAGGCACAATAAGAGGTTGTGAAAATAGAACAATTATAACAATCTACTGCAATAGAAGTTACGTGACTACGGTCTCCCTCTCAAACTGTCACATTGTACCCTAGGGCAATAAATGTTGAAAAGCAAAACTGTAAATAAGGGGGTTCTACTGTATAAATTAGGGAGTCATCTGCAAAAAGTGGGAAATGAAGGCATTTTATTGAAGAGCTTGCCAATGAAGATATCATGTAGTGAAAAGAGAAAAAGGCATCGTACTGGGTGCCGAGGGACTCCAGTATTTAATGAGAGGGTCCAGGGGGATGGACCCTCTTTCTTGCTGAAAGAATGAATGAATGCAAGGGTGGAGGTGAGGGAGGGCCCCAGGAGAGTGCTGTGAGATGGAAGCCAATGGTTAGTTCATGTGCCGCATGCCGATGAGAGGTCAAACACAGGAAGGTTAAGATAAAAGGTTGAGTAACAGGGAAATCAGGGTATCACTGGGGAGCGGGGAATAGGACAACAGAAAGGGTGGGCTGAACAGTGAATGGGACAGGAATCCACAGGCAGACCTCTTTCTGGAAGTACACATAGCACCTGGGCATAGCAGGTGTGACGGAGGAGGACCGTGAGTCTGAGGGAAAGCATTGGAGAGAACAATTCTCACTTAATATTCTTTTGATGCTTTGATTATTGCACATTGGGAATGTATTATCTACTAAAATTGCAAAATTTAAAACAAGGTGGCCGAGAGTTTAGTAAGTGAAGGTAGGAAGCACACACAGCTCTGTCAGAGCACTTGGTTAAGAACATAGTACGTGTTGGAGAAAGGGAAGAACTTTAATATTTTTCACATCATTACCTATATGAGGTCTGACAATTAAGTTTGCGAAACCGTCCTAGAAAAAGTGCTACAGACTTCATTGCTGAAAGTCACCATGGTCACCAGATGGCCAAGGGGAGTATGTCTAAGGTGACCATGGTGATACTCAGCAATGAGGTATGTAGCACATTTCCTAGGATGAGTTTGTAAACTTCATTGTCAGACGTGGTATGAAAAGTAATATTTAAGGGATTCGAAATACTCCCTTCTGGATAGTATTTGGGACATATATAGTCCCTAGACTAAGTTGGCAGTCCAATTGCTCAAACTTCCACTGGTGTTAACTTGAGAAAATATCCAGTAGAGGGTTAATACCTGGGTGGCTGCAAAGGTTCAGACTCAAATATAAGAACAATAGCACACAATGGAATTGCTTACTGGGATTCAGACTTCAGGGGCATAATGGGAAACTGATGGACTTTACCAAAACGTTAAGAACTAAGTGTGAAAGCCATGAGGCATCATTAGTAGTTTACAAAGTATCACTCTTGCTAGCAAAGAACAGCCACAGTCTGATAACTACGATCTACAGAGAACTCAAATTAATCAACAAGAAAAGAGCAAGCTGGCTCGGCACCTGTGGCTCAAGTGGCTAAGGCTCCAGCCACATACACATGAGCTGGTGGGTTTGAATCCAGCCCAGGCCCGCCAAACAACAATGACGGCTGCAACCAAAAAATAGCCGGGCGTTGTGGCAGGCGCCTGTAGTGCCAGCTACTTGGGAGGCGGAGGCAGGAGAATCGCTTGGGCCCAGAAGTTGGAGGTTTCTGTGAGCTGTGACACCATGGTACTCTACCCAGGGTGACAGCTTGAAGCGTTGTCTCAAAAAAAAAAAAAAAGAAGAAGAAGAAACGAAAAGAGCAAGCAATCCCATTTATAAGTAAGTAGACAAGAGACTTTAACAGAACCTTCTCTGAAGAAGACAGATGAATGGCTAATAAACACATGAAAAATGCTCATCATCATAGAAATGCAAATCAAAACCACTCTGATATATCACCTAACCCCCTCACAAAAATCCCAAAGCTGCAGATTCTAGCGTGGATGTATTGAGAAGGGAATATGTTTGCACTGCAGGTGGGATTGCAAACTAATACAACTTCTATGGAAAGAAGTATGGAGAATTCTCAAAGAAATAAAAGTAGACCTTCCATTTGATCCTGTAATCCCATTAGTAATCCCTTCTATCTACCCAGAAGAAAAAAATCATTTTACCATAAGGACATTTGCAGTAGAATGTTTATTACAGCTCAATTCACAATCACTGAGATGTAGAATCAACTCTATTGCCCATCAACACATGAATGGATTAATAAACTGTGGTACATTTATACCATGGACTACATTCATCCATAAAATAGATGGAGACTTTACATCTTTGTATTTACCTGGATGGAGTTGAAGTACCTTCTTCTCAGTAAAGCATCATGAGAATGGAAAAGCAAGTATCCAATGTACTCAATACTACTGTGAAACCCAATGAACAACTACAAGCCCACACAAGAGAAACAGCCAAGTAGATTCAAGTGTGAGGGGGGTAACGGATAAGTTCTCCCCTCATGTGCACACTGTAAGGGTCTACAGCATACCCCCTGGCTGATGGGCTCAACTACAACTTGAATTTTACTTTAGAAAAGCAAACAATGTAACCTAATCGCTTATAACTTCTTATTAATATGAAATCAAAAATAAATAAATAAACGGAATAGCCACAGTGAAGAGCAGGCTCAGAATTTTGCAGTTAGGTTTCTGAGCTCCAAACACACTTGAAGATTCAGCAAGGCGGGCCAGAGCTCTCGTTGGTTCATCCTGGGACCTGGGACCTGGGATGGAGACATCTGGGTGAATGTGAATGCAGCTGAAAACTGTGGCTCGGAAGATACCCTGACCCTTCAGATGTGCTGGGCCTTGGCAGTAACAGCTAGCACTCCCTTCCGTGAGACTGCTTCCCTACTGCAGAGGCCTCTCCCCAACAAGGCTCAACAGGTACCACCCTTGAGAGCTACCCCCGGGTTTTCTCCTATTATGATAAAATCAAACATATTCTCTATGCTTAAGGAAAAAATTACGAAAACGTGGGTAAATCAAATCAAGTGTGAATGATATTTTTGCCACTATTTTACATAACCCACACCTGCAAGGGGATGACAAATAACCCAGGACTAAAGCAGATGACTGGAATAGTTGAAGGGGACATCAAGGGCAGGAGGCACACACCACAGACGCCAGTGTTTGCATTCTGGGGTTGGGCACCACACAAAACATTCTGAGCACAAATAATAATTATTGGCTTCTGAGTTCAGAGAAGGAATCATAAAAGTAGTATCCAAATATAATTTCAACTGTGAAGGTTTGAATGTTGTCAAACTGGTCTGGTTTTTTATTACCATAAATATTTACAACGCTCATTGTGTCACAGCACTCCTAGAACCCGTTCCTGGAACACACAGTACTCTGGGACACTGGTCGGTAAACTCTGAGATAGAGCAAGGGCTGGACAGATATGTGGGCTCAAGGCAAATCATTTTACTTATCTGGGAGTCATGTAATTATGTCCCAATGTTGACAGGAAGAATGTAGCTGAAAAGGCGAGTTTTAAATACATAAGAAAGAAATGGATAGTTGATATTCCAAGATTCCTGAGATGGTGGGAGAGGACTGGGCCCAAAGCTAGGTTAATGTTGGCCCGGAGGCAGGAGATACACCTGTGTGTGGTGGTAGGAAGCTGAATAGTCTGATGACATTTCTAGGATAGCAAGAATCCTTGCTCAGGGTTCTTAGTTGTAGACCACAGAGACCAATTTACAAAAGGACTTTATTGCTGAGAAACTTGGAGAATGAGATCGGAACACAGGTAAGTGACCAGAGATTTGCAGCAACCAGGACAATGAGCAAACCCTTCAACAGGATTTTGTAAATCTAGTCTCAGGCAGCACAGCTGCCAAAGCCTCCACCAAGGTCCCAGGGCTGGCTACCTCCTATCGCCTCTGTTACCTGCCTCTGCTGTGGGAGCTGGAAGCTCCAGCTGTGCATCCCAGACACTCAATTCATAGTCCATTGAATGGGCATCTGACTGATCTTATCTTTCCCTCTAGCTGCAAGAGAGGCTGGAAAGTTATCTGGCCTGCTTGGCTGTATGATGGACTCTGCTTCCCTTGAAAACCTATATAAGAGAATTCCCTCCTTTACCCTTACAGGTAAAGGGTTCAGGATTCTGGGCAGCTAAAACTGTCCATCAAGATGGCTGCCACACCCCACGAAATGCCTTTGTGGAATTTAGTAAAAGCCACCCCATGGTGGCAAAGGCATCCTTTGTGTGTTAGCTATGGGGAACCTTGGAGTGGATTTCTAAAGGTACCCTTTCTCCAGGAGGATCCTTTCCTGAGTCTGGTACTCGGGCAAGCAGAGTGAAGCTGAATTTCAGTCTCCACCTGCCCCTCAGCTGGATGCTCTTGTCTGGCTTTATGCAATGTTCCTGAAGGCTTCTACACCTGCCAGAGATAAGGGGATTAACTGTGGTTATGAAACCACTTGCAAAAGAAGTGGCAGATTCCATTGGCGGCAGCATTGATCCCAAAGGCATGATCCATAAGGCCTTTACTTTACAACCAGCCTTAAAACCATAAACTACTGCTTTATAGTCAATTGGCAGATGGTTATAAGAAAAGACAGATAAGCCTGCCCTACTCCTTTAAAAAAAAAATGATGTTGTTATTTTCCTTGTACTGATCTGAATTAAGTCCAAAATTTTAATAAACGCAAGTGATCTTCTTTTTACTCAAGATTTGAAAGGTCTGATTTGGATTTTCTGAGTCCTGTCTTGAGAGATTCTTCTTCACAAAGAATTTTTCTCAGACTAGAAAATTCTGCACCATAAGTCTTGATTCAGAATAGGAATGAGGACTGGCTTTAGGAAAAGGTATTACTGAGAAGTTGAAGATTTGTTTCCTGCCCTCTTCCTGGCTCTTATAGATCTCTAACCCAAGTCACATACATGTTACTCATTTTGATTGTTTCCAAGCTGTACGAGCCTAAGGCCAAGAGGATGAATGTCTGTCCAATCACGGGACTTAGATTCTTGCCAGTAGGGCAGGAAGGATTTCTCAGGGCCAGTGAAATCACTTCCACATAACAAGAAAGCCAGCTCTTTCCACCTTGTGAGGGTCCGAGGCTCACTACCTTTTAGAAATTCTCTTGAACAGAGGTGAGCAAGGCTGGATGCATCTCTTGAGACCATCCTAGATAGAGTAGTTGGATGTAGTTAGCATCCAGCCGTTATGGATTATGAGCTGTGGCTGGGGTGGGAGCACAGAGGAGGTGAAGCCATAAATGGACAGAATAAGGCAATCTACACTTACTAACTTCAACTGAATTCAATGTAAGATGTAGATGGGATTCCTAATGCTTATTTATACAGAAGCTCTTACTTCAGAGTAGGTGACAATTTGCTCCTATTATATAACATAGTCTATCTTCCATGTAAAATTTACATAACCAGAACTTTTCAAATTTAAATAATGAATACTGTTCTTTCCCTTTAAGAAATGAATTGAATGTGTCTGAATAATAATAATAAATAACACTTACTCAGTACTTTCTTTATGTCAGACACTCTTCTACATGCTTTGCAGGTATGAACTTAAGAGAACGTCATAAGAATTCTATGTGGTAGAGACTCTTATTAGCATTTTTATTTTGCAGTTGAGGAAATAAAGGCACCAAAGATGGCCAAAGTGAGGGGCAGAGGGTAGGTAAGAGGTCATACCCAATAAGAAGCAGAGGTGGGTTTTGAACCCCAGAAGGCTGGTTTCAGATCCGAGCTCTTCACTGCTGTGCTAGGTCGGCTTGAGGAAGGAAAGCCATCTAGGCTTTTCAGGAAGAGAAGATGAAGACTAGAAGAAGTGAGGTCAGGAATTGGATAGGCAAAGGCTATCAGGTAAACACAGAGCAAAAAAACAAAAGCACAGCAATGGAAACCGACCTGGGGAAGTAGAGAGTTCAGAGTTTATTCTTTTTTTTTTTTTTTAGGAGAAATATTTGTATTTATTTAAGTCTCCCTTAATTATTTCAATGCATTTTATGGTTTTTAGGGTGCAAGTATTTACCTTCTATTGTTAAATGTACTCTTTTAGAGTTTATTCTTAAGTTGGACAAAGGCTAACTTCTTCTGTAGTCCACCTACTGTAAAGTTGTTTTACCACCCTCTGAATAAAAGGACAGAGAGTGTGTGACTCTGTTAAGGATTTCCTGCAGGACCGACTCTAGGAGGATGAGGAAATGCTTCCTTGACTGATACTGTAAGAAAGACCCAGGCCCAGGCTTGCCAGCAGCAAAGTTAAGAAAATAGCAGCCACTCAACAGTTCAGCAACCGAACATATAGAGATAGAAAATCAGTGTAAAATGGAAAAGAATAAAAGAAATTTGATTTTTTATAGTGGAGTTATATATATACATTTTTTTCTTGCTCACTGCCTGCATTTATTTTTATTTATTTTTTTTAATTATAGGGGATTCATGTTCCTTCTAAGAAACTCAGAAGTTAAAAATGCAACCCAACCCTAAAGTTTAGACCACCCGCCTTGGTCACAGTTCTTAATATGACCAGTGATTTGGACTTTGGGTGATGTTAGAGGTGCTGGGGGTAGAGGGGCTGGGCGCAGCACTTAATGAGCATCAGTAATGGGTCCAGCATTTCTAGACAAGAGGCTTTTGGAGCACAGATGATCCAGATGGAAGGTGCATAGACAGGGGGCCAGGGTTGTGCTGGCAGAGGGAGCCACCTGCTTTAATTAGGTTGGCTCATGTTTTCATCGGGGGCGGCTTGGGGGATAAGGGAGTTTTACTCTCTGAGCTACCCTTTGGTGCTACCACCGATAAAGCACCCTGCAAAGGGAATGTTCCCAGTCTCCCAACCACATCCTCCAAAGCTTCTCAAAGGTCAGCACATAGGTACCTGCACCCTGGCTGCCTTTCCCAACAAGCCATTGCAAATCCTCTGGCTGTGGAAACCTTGCTCACTTCAACCCTTAATGGGCCCTTTCTTCTTTTTCCTTTCCAGAAACACAAACCATGTTGCTTGAAGAAACAAATTTAAGGCCCATCATCAAAGTGGGTAAGATATGGCAAATATACTGAAGGCCGACCTCTTCCAAATAAAAAAAAGGGGGGGACAACTGAGGAATTAGGCAAAAAACATTCCCACAGAAGAAATAACTTTATATAAATAATTTTATAATAATTTTTAATTGGTACTGGCATCTAAAAATTTGATAGCTATGAAATTTTCCTTCCCAAATGGTATACCAACTCACATTCTACTGAGCAGGTATTAGAGTGCCCATATCCTAGCCCATCATGTTTTTTAAATAAAACTTTAATATTTTATCCATAGAAAAGTGCAAAATTATATCTTACATTTATTTTGACTTAATTTAATTATAAAAGAAAGCAAATATCTGTTCTTATTTTATGTCCATCATTATAGTTGGTTTAGACATTAATTTAAATTTGCTATTTTCCCTTAACTTTATGTTACAAATATTGTCCCATGTCTTCTGAAATTAGATAGGTTTTTTTTTTTTTGAGAAATATCGTCAGCAGCAAAATTATAACTGAATATTTACTGTATAAGTTTTAAGGGAAGAAGCTCCTTGACAAATGGGTTAATAGTGGAGGCAAAACTTAAAGAAGAATTGTGATTTTATCAAGCGAGCAAAATGGAATTATGAAAGTAGAAGTCAACCTTGAATGATGAGAGTGCATTGTGGAAAGTAACGAAACCCAAAGTGAGGGATTAGATTGTGCAAACTCTTAAAGTCTGCACCAGGCAAATTTAGTGTTTTCTGTGTTTCTTTGTTTGTTTGTTGTTGGGTGGGGTTTTGTATGTTTGTTTATTTTTTTGTTTTTCAATTGAGATAGGGTTTCCCAGGCTGGAGTGCTGTAACCTCATAGCTCACTGTAACCTCAAACTCCTGGGCACTCCAGCCCCCCAAGTAGCTGGTACTACAGGCCTGCACCATGATATCTGGCTAAGTTTTTTAAAATATTGCTACAAACAATATTTTGTAGCAAGGAGGTCTTGCTACTGACCTGGTCTTGAAGTCCTGGCCTCCCAAAGGATTAGGATTACAGGTGTGAACCACTGCATCTGGCCTGGAAATTTGTTCTATGGAAAATATGGGTCATATCTTTAGCAAGTAGATGGATGGACATTTGGATTAGTGGGGAATAATCTTGGATCAGAGCAACTAACTATGGAACCAGTACAACCACCTAGTTGAAAAACGATAAAAGTCTGCAGAGATAGGAACAGCAGGAATGCTGAGAAGACAAAGTATTAATAAACTTTATCCAAAACCGAATTGACAGTATGGGAACCAAGAAGCTCTAGAAACGGGAACAAGGGAAGAAACACCAACATTTCCCTGATTTTCGGGGGGGTGGGTGGGTTTGTTTTTGTTTTTTGCTTTATTAATAGGTGAATGGAAACACTTCTTAACTAAATAGGAAATGCAAAGAAAGGCCGCATTCTTTTGTGGGTATAGGGTGTACAGGGTGAAAATGGTGCCAAAAAGGTCCAGTTTTAACTTTATGTATTTACGATGTCCAGGGGAAAATTCAGCTTGTTTCATGTGTTCATTCATCCCCCCAAATATTAACATATTATTGAAAGGCTACTTATCCAGGTCTTGTTCTAAGTTCTGGGGATCCTATGGTGGGAAAGATAAAAGACCAAGCCCTGGCCTTTATACAGGTAACATGCTACAGAAAGTAGCTGGAATATCAATTTCAGGACAAATTTATGATGTATAACAAGGAGATTTTACTCTTTGGGTACATGCACGTACATGGAAACCTTATGGACATCACTATATGTAGCATACACACACACATATGTCTCTCCTGACTCAGCATGATTTTTATATGTTAAAGTATAGTTTACAGCTTTATTTTATTGAAGATTGTTGTTTTTGTCTATGATACACTTGATGCTAAGATCTTGTTCAGCAATAAAGTCTCCATTTATCACAAAATTTACAAGGAACCATGCAAACATTATAATGAATGATTTACTTGATGACATCCTCTCCAGAAAAATCACTGTTAAATGTGAACTCTCTGAATCTCAGTCTCCTTACTTGTGCACCAAGGGGCCTGCACATATAATCTTTTTGCTTGTTTGTTTGTTTTTGAGACAGAGTCTCACTGTGTCGCCCTGGGTAGAGTGCCATGGCACCATAGCTGACAGCAACCTCAAACTCAAACTCTTGGGTTGAAGTGATCCTCTTGTCTCAGCCTCTCAAGTAGCTGGGACTACAGGGGCTTGACACAACACCCACCTAGTTTTTCTATTTTTTAGTAGAGATGGGGTCTCACTCTTGCTCAGGCTGGTCTTAAACTCCTGAGCTCAAGCAGTATACCTGCCTCAGCTTCCCAGAACACTAGGATTATAGGCCACCACACCTGGCCTCTGCACAATCTTAAATGCCTCCTCCCTGAGCTCAATCAGGCCTATCCAGGGTGACTTCCTTGTTCTCTTACATCAGCTCTCTCCTCAATACAACCTCCCCCATCATCCTTCCATTGGTTCCTACCAACCCACTTCCCTTGATCCTTGTCTGTCTGGGACCAACATTGGCAATGCTGAGTTCTTCGGGGGAAGAAACGCCACCATCTTGCACATTAATGATACTATACAGTCAGGGTCTCCAGTCTCAACTGAGTCCTCCAAGTTCAGGAGCAGCAATCCTGAGCTGACCTTGCAGCCAGGTCTCCTTTCCCACAGTGGCCAGGTCAAGTCCTCACTATTCTTCTCAAGTCCAATCTAATGACTGCCCCACCTACCACCTGGAGGAAAACCAAGTCACCCAGCTACAAGACACAGGTAGGACCACCCTCAAAAAATCACACCCAGAAGTCCACAGAGTTATCTGCTGTCCCAGGGAATGAGGTCTCCATCTGCCTGTGGCTCGTGCCCTCCACGGGCCCCACCTTCTACCCCCAAAGGGACTTTTCCCTTCTCACCCTTCCTTCTCCTGTATCTTCAGACTGATTGTCTCTATCTCAGTGAGTTCTTAACAACTGTAAATATGCTTAAGGTGTTTCTTTCTTAAAAACAGACCAGGAGAGGAAATCACCTTCTTCACTGTGCATATCCCACTACTATGGCCCTCTGTCTTGATCACCAACTCCTTGAAAGAGCAACCCACCTGAGCAGTGCCTGTGGCTCAAGGAGTAGGGTGCTGGCTCCATATACCAGAGGTGGCAGGTTCAGACCCAGCCCAGATCAAAAACTGCAAAAAAAAGGGCAGCCCACTCTCACTGCCCACCTCAGCCTCTCCAGAGCAGCTCCAGTCTTCACCACTGACCTGAAGGTATTCAGTAAATAAAAATACCTCTGACTGATTGAATGAAATTAAACAATCCAGATAACTTTCAGATTTTAAATAATTTGTAAGATTCTAAGTTAGTAAGATTTGTCCATACGGTGCATATAAAAGATGTGATAGTTCCTTGGGAACAGCATATAGTAAGTATTCCTACTACTTGGGGCATAATTTTTTGATGTAAAACTTTTCTTCTCTCAGAACTGGTCACTCAATGAAATCTAGAGGAAAAAATGTACTAGCATCTGATAGACCACGTTTTGAATGAAAACTGACTCCATTCCGTATATCCAAAGTGTTGAAGTAAGTGTCAAAATGAAGTTGAACCACAGAGGGATGAAATTGCTTCCAGCCTCAAGCCATTACCTCCCTAGTGGAAGTCACTGACTGTCACAGATACGCCTGCAGGACACAATTATTTTAGAGTACCACAGATTTCACGAATGCAACAAAGCTGAAATGTGGGTACATAGGAGGTTTGCTGTCACGTAAACAGGGGTGCAGGGCTGTTTATTGTGGTAGAGTACAGAATGCAATCTTTCTGAGGTCTGCATGCAGACCTCAGCATCCTTCCCCAACAACTCAAACCCACGCCAAAAACTCATACCCCTTGTCCACAGCTTCTTAGGGTAACATCCGCCGTTTCTCAAAATGGAAACTTATCTTTCCTGCTCTGCTTGGATGGTTGTGTTCATTCATTTTAGTCCTAATGCGGCCTTTTCAAGTCGGTCCAATTCCCTCTTCGTATCTCATGGTTATTTATTCTTCCACACATGACCCTTCTTGAGAACAGAGAGGAGCAGTGGAATCTTGCTGTCTTCAAAGAACCACGAAGAGAAGGGTGGCACCCTTTGGTTTAAAGAATAATAAACAAATAACAAAAGCCAATGTCCTGTGAAAAGGTGGCACAAGGCCCTGTGTGGCCACAAACGCTATTTCCTCCTCCTGCCTTCCCAGGGTTTCTTAGTATTTCAGGGGCACCTGCTGACGGTGTCAGCTGCCAGACGGCACCACATGGTACAAAACAACAAAAGAGCAAACACGGCCCTGTTGGCCGGGCTGCTGGGCAGGCTGCCACCCTGAATGCACGAAGAGCAGTCACACCATCTGCATCCTGCTGTGTCCCCACAACATCTCACTCACCCACCACACAGCCCTTCCTCCCGAGCTTAGTCTCTGCTAAAGGGAAATCCAGTCTAGCGCTGGACATTCAAGAGCCCCTGGATTGCTTGGTGTGCCCCGTGCAGGAACAGAGCCCCTCACAAGGCCGGGCCAGCATCCCAAAGAAAGACTTCATGTGGCTGAGACTAGGCTCTATTCGATCGGCATGAGTTGTTTTTGACATTTGACTTTTGGTCTCTGTCAAATCCATGGTTAACACCTGTCTTAATCATCATGCTATCATTCCACTACATTGTCTCTCAATCCTACTGCCTCATTAACTTTAATCTACTTTGAAAATGAGACTTCGAGGCACGCAGGCATGAAATGATTAAGTTAGTGGCTTCTGGTATAAATGTTCACTATTAGAAATATATTCGCTGCCTGCTCTGTCTGTCAAAGCACGTATTCAATCATTAATGGTCCCCCAGACTTCTCTTAGCTCGTGGGATACCACTAAAAAGGGCAAGGAGAAGCAGAGGTACAAGGCAAAGATATATGTACTGAGGAACTTTCGAAAATAAAGCACTTTGTTTATTGCACATTTTTTGATAGGACTGTGTCCAACACAAATTAAAATCCATATGAACAGGCGGTCTGTATAAGATCTAGTAACTCAGGACCATGTGCCTTTCTAGAGTGCTAACAACAAAGAAAATTAAAATAGTCATCCCAGAATATGATTGTGCTTTTTTTTTTTAATGTTATATTATTCCTTCTTATATCCCAAAGTGTTATCAAAGCTGGTGGCACAAAGTAAGCGGGAAAGAAAGAAATCATTCACATAAAGGCCTGCAGCCCCTTTAGGAGCATCTAGTAATGTATTTCCCGTAGTAGACTGAGCACTAGAAAATAACAACCCCTACCTAAGTCTAGAGTTATTACTTGGATAATTACTGTGCAAATGATAATAAAAATCAATAGTGGCTTAAAATCCCTGAGGGGAAAAAAAACTACAGTCAGCAAAAGATAAAAGAAACTTTCTTGGCTGAACCATAGCCCAAGACATGATGAAGCATGAAGCCAAAAGTGCATGTTGTCACAGATGCCATTAAACACAGATGCCTGGTGTGTGTTGCTATGAGCAGGTGGGAAAAGCTGCCCTCAACAGGCCTCGGTATAGTGGAAGTTAGAAATGGCTATTTTTATTTTTGTTTCTTTTACTGTTTCCTTATCTGGAAAATTAGGGTATTGCATCTAACATATCATAGCTCTAAGTTCTAAGATCCCAGGACAAGCACTGAGACAAGCCATAGGGTTGAAATGTGGTGGCCACTTGCAGACCTATATTTAAACATTTAAATTTGTTGCCAATACTTAAACATTGGAATATGTTGCAGGAAACTATGCATGTGTAATTGATCTTGAAATTGGGACTTCCTCCGTCATCTTTGGAGGCCACTGCAGAGTGAAAAGCCCAGCCATTCTTGTTCAAAAATTACAAAGAATTTCAAGATGACGACAGCAGATCATTCAACTGGAATTGGGCTCTTCAAAGTGCAGGCCCTGGGCTGCATGTCCAGGAAATCAGCCCTGCTTAATAATTCAGAAGGGCAGGCAACTGGGCCCACATTCCTCATGCAACAATCCATGGAAACTAAAGAGGGTGTGCCCCTTTAAAACAGAGCTTGCCTTCTCTGGGTCAGCACAGACTCCTTCACTCCCTTTTCTGTCCTCATGAAGGCCAACCTTCAATCAGCATTCATCCTTGCACTTGCTCAATTAATTATTTTTTTCAGCCCCGTTTCACTGAGCTTATTTAGGCAACCTGACTGGCTCCTGTAGAAATAAGGGTTGTACCCTCTGGTCTAAAGGTTAGAACTGCCCATATCAAGGCTTACTAATCACCCAGTGAGCCAGTGACCCAACATTCTGCTGCGCATTGAAGATATGAGACACCCACACACAGGTTGGATAACTCCTTGTGTTCCAAGACAGTGTGATCAAGGGTGAACGTGTGCTAAGAGGCAGCTCAGACTGGCCCACCGAGGCCTCCCTCCTCCACGCCTTTAACAAGTCTTTCCTGCCCCAGGGGGTTCCAGGGAATGATGCAAGCCTGAGACTGATGAGACGGATGAAGTCCCTTTCATTCTAGAATGCAAAAGAAGTCTATCATTTTTATGAAGACCCGATAAAGATATTTTTCTGCACTAAAACAAACAAAAAATATTGGCAAACACAAATGCTAGTTTAAGAAAAAAGCTCACTGTGCAAATCAACAGCCATGCAGAGTGTAGAGTATCATTCATTCCCTTCAACCCTATCTGATGCATGTTGATGAATCGCTCCCTTGAGAGGAAGGAATCATGCTGTCTGGAAACTTGGAGGACAAATTTGAAGGGTCCACCATTTGCTGAAAATGATATACTCCAAAATGATGTGCTCTGTTCTCTTAAGACTCAAAATTCCCATAAGCTTGAAGTTCATTCCACCATGGCTGTTGCTCTGTGCTCTAAAACGAATTTATATCTGTTGAAAACACATAAAAACTGAAGAAATATCTTTCTGCTAACAGTTCCTTTTCCCCTTTGTTTGACTTGATGTAGTTCCTGGCACCACAGGGTATTTCATTTCTTTGGACCACTTCCAGGTCAGGTATTATTTCTGTACAAGATTTGTTGTACACAAAACCCGAAAAGGTTCAATGGTCAGGGTTCTGGTTGACTCATTCCACCAGGATTTCTCCCTTGGTCAACATTTTTACCTCATTCCCTCATTGTCGCCTGTGCCAATGCTTTTATAGTCATCTAACTTAAGAACCCGCATGGTAAATATTTGGTAGGAACTTTATACGTTGAGTAAATAAAAACATAATAGATTTATCCCTAAAATCTCCAAGATGATAAAATGTATTGCATTTTAATGCTTTTAATAACTCTTTCACTAGTCTTGCTATTAAGCCAAGATAATCACAAATACTCCACATTTAATCATAATAGGTCTTTTTTTTTTTTTTTTAAAGAGCTTAAAGAAAAGCATTAACTTCTTAGAACCTTGATGCAGCTCAGGAAACATGAAATAATTTAATAAAATAATTTTGGCGAATCCTTATTTTTGCACTTGTGTTTGTTCTACTGACATTTACGCATACCATTATAGGCATGTAAATTGCACGTAGTCCTACGGATGTCTTTATTCTGTTTATTTGGAACATCCTTAAGTAAAAGGTCTACAAACGTGTTGTTTTCCCTACTCCACCCATGTAACTGCAGGGCTCTCTGTGTCCTGTGGTTACTCAATAGTATTAGAGACAAATGAAATAATTTGATGACTAGACTTAAGGCACTCAACTTCAAACCTTCTTCCTCTTCTTCTTCTCCCTCAGCCCAATCCATAGAACTCCCTACGCAGTTATTTGAGAACGTCAAGTAGAAGGTCCCTATGTCATATCGCTTTTAAAAACAATGAGGCTCCTACACCTAGCCAGGAAGAAGAGGGTGCTCTGGCTTCTCATCTTCACTGAGGTCATCCTCAGACCTCTCAAATAGAAACCTCTGCCTTCATCCTTGTGGTCTTTACTAGCCATCTAAAATGCATCTGCAATAAGGGATCACGTTTGATAAGCATTTAAGTGTCATACACTCTCCTAGGACCCTTACATAGATTGCTTCATTGAATCCCCACAAAAGCTGATGAAGTAGTACATATATTGCCATATTTCACTGATGCTCTGACATATTTTATTTTACATCTCTGAAACAGGAATATGACTTCAAATGGAGTATTGACAGTATCTTAAAAACTCGTATTTGTACATGAAAGGATGGTGTATAGGTATCTTACAATGCATGGCGTCTTAATTTGATGCAATATAATATCATTCAGTTGCCACGGAAGCACAGCTCAGATCAGTTACCCTAAGGTCATGAGGCCATCCAGTCTTCTACCAGAGCCCAGTCAGTCCCTTGAGCCCTACCCCACAATGTGTCGTCGTGGCACTTACCACTTTTCTTTTCTCCATAATTTCCTTTTCATAATCATATTCAAAGGTATTATTTAAGAATCAATGATTATTTTCACTTTGCGATATAAAAGTGTACAGATATGTAGTGTAAAAAAAATTTCAAACAAAATTTAAGGAAGGCATAGAAATGACCAAGAATCCTACTGAGATATTACTATGGCCAACATTTTCCTGAGTTTTTTTTTTTTTTCTGTGTACCTTGAAATATATTTATAGCATTTGTAGCATGTAGTGATATGGTTTTGATCTCTCTTTTCTCTTAACACTATGTCATGAGCATTTCTCCATGTCATTCTATGTTCTGGGACAGCATGACTTTGAAGGGCCTTTTGACTTTCCATAGTGAAGCTGTGCTATAATTTAACAGTTCCTTTGTTTCCAAGTTTTCGTCCTTCTAACAAATTCTAAGAACTGTCTATGCTTCTTTTAAAGTTGTTAGGCCCTTCTTGGCTTATCAATAGATTAAGAATGTGTGCCTCCCACGTGGAGGAAGAGCTGCAAGCCTAAAGTGTTTCAAAAATCTCCACTTTGGATGGGAAACATTTATCTAAAGAGAGTGGCAGTTTCTTGTGGAGCTGCTACCTGGCATTGTTCTCCTCCTTAGGAGGACAGCTTATCCTCACCAGTGGAGGCCCAGGCTGTCAGTGCATTTGAGGGTGAGTCACCTTGACCACAGAGCCTTCACTAGTCTCATCATGGAGGCAGAGGCTGCAAACCAGATGCTGGGTTCACAGCGTTAGTTGTAAAGTGTGCAGAATGCAGTGTCCATGGGAATTGGAGAGTCACCAATCTCATGTGAACATTTTTAGAGCTCCTGATCTTCTTAGTCCCATTATGATCATCATCAACATCATTATTATTTTTAATCTCTTCTCAGCATATTGATAACAGGGAATGGAAATCAACAAGTAACCATTGTAACAATGCTCAATTTTTAAAAAGGTCTCAGTGGACCAAAGTCAAGGAAGTTTAAGAGAGCCCATGGAAAGATGGCACATTCCTGTCCACCCCCTCCACTAATCTCCAGAAGACATTTTGTACCTATTCCACCTTCAGAAAATAATCACTGTCAACAGTGGCTTTTATTTCCTGGGTACATTTATGTTTACTAATGTGATTTAAATGTGTCTTCCAAACTAATGTCTCTGGAAGACTAAGGAGTATTTTCTCAGTATTGCCAATTGAGTCTTGAATAGCATCTTTCAATTTCCAGTTGAGCAATCCAGAACTCCCTAAGTAACCATAATCATAATTTTCTCTAAATTAGACAAAAGCACCCCATTATCCCTAGCAGTTCTGTCCTTGTTAATACTTGCTACATGCCAACTATACATGTAACACCGTGCTGGGGACCATCCCTAGCTACAGACCAACTACCAAATGAAAATAAGATAAGGCTTCTTGTTTTCCCGGAGGCTACAAACTGAGCTAAAGTTGATGTCTATCACAGTGGAGGTCAGGGAGATGAAATAAGAATCAATAAGGCTGCACACCATTCCGGGAACAAAGTTTGAGTACATTATGCATATTTGTAAAACCAATGCTTACTATAGACTTCACATTTTCAGAAATTTGGCCCAATTCTCATTATTCAGTATGAAATGATCAGTACCTATCTTGAGACTCACAGGTGCTGTTCTCCAGATGCCTCCTGCACATAGCTAAAGCCTTATCCCTGTGCCCCCAGTGTGCACATGCTGAAGAGGAGAGAGAGATTTCTCCAGAATCACTGTAACCCAAGCTTTTATTCAAGAAGGGCCGTAAGAGAGATCCAACATTCAAACAAAGAAAAATCTGTTTCTTCTCAGGGGAGACTTGATTGTGAAAGTTGATTATGAATTTGGCCTGGAAGTGGGGCAAAAGGCACATGCTGAGAAAAAACTACAGAGGAGGTAATCAGAGAGAATTTGTGAAATTTGCAGATTCGGCACTGACTGCTGAAACATATGAAATAATTTCTGATGTGTAAGCCAGACCGACTTTCTCCTTAATATTTCAATTTCAATAAAAGTATGAGAGTTCTGAATTTCTTATGGAATGAGACATGGTTTATGTGCACTTAATATATACCATAGGACCAAATAGAAAGAACTGAGCTTATTTTTTAAAATCATGTCTGTTAGCTTGAAGGGGATTCATGACCATTATCTTTCTTTCTTTTTTTTTTTTGCCGGGGCTGGGTTTGAACCCGCCACCTCCAGTATATGGGGCTGGTGCCCTCCTCCTTTAAGCCATGGGCACCGCCCTATCTTTCTTTCTTTTCTCAAGTTGCAGATGTTTTCTAAGACAGTTGGTAGACTTTGGCTGAAGGGACAAAATACGTTTGGGAATCATGTCGCTTTATACCAAATTTACCGATAATGCAACATCTACTTTTTTCTCCTTTGGGAAAGAAAAATGTATACCAGCTCCTTTATGCTAAAAGATGCTTAACACTTAACACTTTTGCCACTTTCTATGATTATGCAGGCACATGTTCTTCACTCACATGATGATGTTTTTACAAGTTCAAGATACCCACAGCTGTTAGCCTTCACTGGAGATGTCAGCAATCAGGCACTGACCCTCAGGGAAGGTGGTGTTGGACTCTGCCCAGGAGAGTACTTGTTTGCACACAAATGTTGTTCTCCTTAAAGAATTCTATTGGTGGCTCGGCACTTGTGGCTCAACGGCCTAAGGCACCAGCCACATACACTTGAGCTGGTGGGTTCGAATTCAGCCTGGGCCCTGCCAAACAACAATGACAGCTGCAACCAAAAAATGGCCGGGCATTGTGGTGGGCGCCTGTAGTCCCAGCTACTTGGGAGGTGGAAGCAGGAGCCTCGCTTGACCCCAGGAATTGGGGTTGCTGTGAGCTGTGATGCCACAGCACTCTCCCCAAGGTGACAGCTTGAGGCTCTGTCTCAAAAAAAAAAAAAAATTCTATTGTTGAGGGTGGTGCCTGTGGCTCAAGGAGTAGGGCGCTAGCCCCACATACCAGAGGTGGTAGGTTCAAACCTGGCTCTGGCCAAAAACTGAAAACAAAACAAAAAAAATTCTATTGGCAACGATTTGGGCTTATGGTTCAATTTGAAATCCTTTGCCTGCAAAGATGCTATGACTATAACATGTTATAGCATAAAATAAAACTGTACGTTTTATAAAGTTTGTTTCAGCACTGTAATAATTGATAGTAACATTTTGTTTTTTGTCATTCCTCCACCCCTTTTAGGTTCATTGGCTAGGGCTTGTAAAATAAATCAACAATAAATCAACAAGAGACAGATTAACAAGGGAAAGACATATGAGGCTTGACAATTAAGTTCATGAACTCACCCCTGGGAGTTGTTGACAGCTTGGTGAGGTTTAATGACCTTGGTAGGTATGTCAGTGTCTCACCTTATGCCTGTGTTGACATGGGGCAGTGTCTTGCTGAGTAGCATTCATTACTGTTGTTGAGTGTTTTTTGTGCCATGGTGAGAATGTCAGAGTTTGAATCAGAGCAATGAACAAACATTACATTTCTTATTAAACGTGGTAAGGGTGAAAGTGAAATCTGGGACATGTTAGTCCAAGGTTATGGCAAAAATGCCACATAGAAAATGGCAGTGTACAGATAGATGAAACGCTTTTCTGAGGGGAAGGAAAGCGTCACTGATGAAGAGAGGTCAGGCAGCCAGTAATGAGCAGCGCTGATGAAATCGTTGCAAAAATGCATCGACTTGTACATTAGAATCTTTGGCTGACTGTGAGAAGCACAGCAGACCAAGTAAACATCAGAAGAAAACCTTCACTGAAAATCTTGGCCTGAGAAAAGGTGTGTGCAAAAATAGTGTGGAAGGAGCTCACACCTCACTGTCTATGAGGGGGTTTTTAGCCAAGACACAAATAACTGTTTTGGAACACTCTCCCTACTCACCTGATCTGGCCCCCAATGGCTTTTTTCTTCACCCAAAGATAAAGGAAATATTGAAAAGAAGACATTTTGGTGATATTCATGACATCAAGGGTAATATGACAACAGCCCTGATGGCCAGTCCAGAGTTCCAAAAATGCTTTGAAGGGTGGGCTGGGTGCTGGTGGTCATGCACTGCTAACCAAGAGGAGGACGTCAAGGTGGCTGCAGCGATGCTTAGCCCTGAGGTACGGAGTGTTCTTCTAGGGCGAGTTCGTGAACTTAACTGGCAGACCTCTTCTAGGCATAGTGGACAGGAGTATTCAGTGTTGAGTAACTCAAAGGAGAGGTTCGAACTTGAGTTTGTATAGTTTCTTAACAGAACAACAATAAATTTTGGAGAGAAGTGACATGACAAAGAAAAAGAGCTTAGAGTTTCTATGGCAGCAAATTGTGGGAAAGTAAATATACGAGGGACTAATGGAAGACAAGGTCCAGTGAGTGAAGTCTGATACGTAGACTCCTCTGGTATGAGGCCGAGAGTCTTCTCTGTGGTTAAATTCCGCCCTCCCTGGGCGGAGAGGGGAGAACGAACACCTTTGTGAGTTTATGCCTTGCTTTTAGGGAAATAGGGGGAAGACAGAGAGCTTTGTTATATCTATTTTTTTCTCTATTCCCTCCAGCTCAACATAATCCTTATGTCAAACGTGTCACATTTGGGGGTGGCACATTCTCTCACCTTCCATTACTATGACTTCTGTTTTATCGGCCTGCTTTCTAATTGTCTCTTACTTATGGATACATAGAAAAAAATGTGTAAGTTTTTTGGTGTATGATAGGAAAGAAATTTTCAAGTTCTCTGCTTTGTCTGGAAATTGAGAAATTTCCTAAGAAAGAATTCAAA
This sequence comes from Arctocebus calabarensis, assembly GCA_963573935.1. NCBI lineage: Eukaryota > Metazoa > Chordata > Mammalia > Primates > Lorisidae > Arctocebus > Arctocebus calabarensis. The sequence goes on along the minus strand of CAUYON010059949.1, from coordinate 12,972 downwards.
TTTCCTTTCTCCCTGAGCAACTTCTTTTTGTAATTCTTTCTTTTTTACAATTATTATTCCATTTTATTTTATTGGGTTTTTTACATACACTTTTATGATAGGTATATTTCATTTCTTCATGTATTCTTTAAAATGTTCATATTAATGAGATTGTATTATGTATACACTTGGCAGTGAGTGTCCTGGAGGAGTAGTTTTTGGAATATGTTCACAGAAGTGGAAATGTAAGGTACAGAACATATGTTTTCCCATCCAGCTGGACTCTGCCTGATGGCTCTCTAGTGATTATACCAATATACACTCTAATCAGACTTCCTATTTTTCATATCTTCTCAATATTTGATGCTTTTTCTATTTTATCCAATCAGGTGGGTGTTAAATTGTGCCTCATTACAGTAATTTCTGTGTTCCTGATCTGTAGTGTGATTAAAGATATTTTGAAATATTTATTGGATGTGCAGTATTACTTGCTAGTTTTACTTTTCCATGCCTTTGCTTATTTTCCTATTGGGTTATCTTTTTAAAATTGATTTGTACAAGTTTATATGTATTTTTCTATTCCTTTATTCCATTCTTTCTATTTATTTGAATTTACCATTGTTTATTCTATTGTTTTAAAATGAGCAATTTAATTGATTTCCAGTTTTAAAAAATTCAAAGTCATGATTGTTCTTGTAAGTATTTGGCTTTTTTCTATAAGATTTATGTTATTGGCCCAGCGCCTGTGGCTCAACAGGCTAGGGCGCCAGTCACATACACCTGAGCTGGCGGGTTCGAATCCAGCCCGGGCACGCCAAACAACAATGACGGCTGCAATCAAAAAATGGCCGGGTGTTGTGGTGGGCGCCTGTAGTCCCAGCTACTTGGGAGGTGGAGGCAGGAGACTCGCTTAAGCCCAGGATTTGGAGGTTGCTGTGAGCTGTGATGCCATAGCACTCTATCCAGGGTGACAGTTTGAGGCTCTGTCTCAAAAAAAAAAAAAAAAAAAAAGATTTATATTATTATTATACACTCTTAAGCAATTTGCAATGCAAGTTGGAATTTTAAAAACTCAATCAGGAATAGGTACATATGAGTGTACATATTTCATTTTCAAACATATTTTTAACTCCCTGTTTATTAATACACAGTTGACTCTTGAACAACACAAGTAAGGGGCACCACTCCCCATGCTGCTGGAAATCTGTGTGTAACTTTTAACTCCCCCAAACTTATCCACTGTTGCTACTGGTATAGCTGCAGCAACAGCTTCATGACTTTTCTTTCCTTTTTGAACCACAGTCCTTATGCTGGTTTCATTATCTTGAAATGGTGACAATCACAGCTACAGCTCTCAATCTACAGTCCACTGGAACGATCCAGCTTTTTTGCAATGCCATGACTTGAGTCTGCTTCTTGTGAGCGCTGCCAAAATCACTCAAGGAACTCTGGATGGGTCCCCGGTGTTACAGGATTGACATAAACATGATGAAAAATACGTGAGAATTGTGAGAAATTGCTTTTACCGCAATACCAATACTGGGGAGCCAAACTGTTCATGCAGAGGTGACGAGCGTCATAGGACATTTTAAGCAGATACTTGCATCACCTGAGCTTACTGCAGTAGCAACAAGGGGTGGCTACGTACTGTAGCAGTAGTACAGTGTGCACCGCCATTGATCTTATGCAGGTATGGTTTAAGAATCCATCCTTCCATCGGTTCCCATTTCCTTTCCTTCCATCTTCAGAAAAATAAGAAGCTTGACCTTTGATGATTATCACTGACAGAGGAAGGATGTCAAAGGCACAGCTTCTCCCATTATGCTGTCAGAGTTGAAGTCCTATCATTAGGAATTACTTTTATGTAGTATGAACCTGTTTTTTTTATTACTTTGAAGACTCTTAAATGTATCATCAGTGATTAATGCCTCGATAAATTGTTTCTGTATCGGCTTTATCTGATCATTCCCTAATAACTAGCTGGGAAAAACTGCCATACAGGTGTTGCATTTTATTGGGAAAACAGTTACTATGAGAAAGCTCAGACTATAAAAAGGCATTTGCTGATTCAGTGATTGAAGATATACACACACACAGAGGCACTCAATATCTTGAAGATTTTTAACATAATTTATTCTTATGATAATTATGGACTGATTTTAAATATATTTAATCTTTTACTACAGTTGGGACTAAAATCTTATAAACTTAAAAAATCCAGTGCTTCTTACTAGGATAGAAGAAATAATTGACATTGTAGGGAGGCAAGAGTTTATTTTGTTTTCAGGGCTTCTCCTCCAAACCGGCAACTGAAATGAGAAAATCTGTACATGCTTATTTACAGAAACACGAGCTGCAGCGTGTACACATTTAGAAGTGGCATCCCTCAGAAATTCCTGTAAACAGCTCACCAGCCCTGGAGGCTTTGCATCTTCGCTGGACTTGTTAGCTGAGTTTGCGTGAACCGATACTCAATTATAATTTCTAGGGGTTGCCAAAATATCTATAAGCTATAGTAAGCTATAGTTCTATATTCTGAATTTAGACAAATTAGAAGTTCCATTTCCCCCTAAATGTATGGTTTGTTTTGGGTTTTGTTCATTTGTGGATTATGAACATAAACAAAAACAAACCCCATACATTTGGGGAAAAATGAAAGTCCTAGGGGTAGGAGGAAACAATTTCATTTCCTTTTGCTTCTACAACCTTCCCAATTGTTCTTCCCCCCTGTCTGCTGCTTTAAGATAAGTGGGGTGTTGTTATGGGCTGAATCATGGACATCTCAAATTCCCACTTTGACAGCTGAACCCTCAGTACCTCTGAGTATAATCGTATTTAGACAGAAAGTCTTTAAAGAGGTAATTAGGTTATAATGCAATCTTTAGCGTGTGCCCTACACCAATCCGACTGGCATCCTTACAAGAAAAAATTTAGATACCAAACATGCATGCAGACAGAAGGAGAAGCACGGACGGACGCAGCGGGAAGTCTGCAGTCCTAAGAGAGAGGCTGCAGGACAGACCAAACCTCCTTTCACCTTGAACTTGGATTTCGAGCCTCTATGAGAATAAAGAAATAAATTTCTATTGTTTAAGCCACCTGATCTGTGGCATTTTGTTATGGCAGCCCCAGTAGACCAAGGCACAGGGTGGACACTGCTTTTCTTCAGTCGCTACAGAATATACAGAAACCACTATCAGTTCATGTTCCTTACTGACCTTAGAGCCTGATCAGGACAAGCATACCTACAACATTCATGCTGAAAAATTAATCCGAAAAAAAGCACAAACCTACTAGGGGAATTCTTGATTTTCTTAAGAATGCAAAAGGCATTTGTGTTTTTGTATGTGAGCCTGGTGATGATGTTTCTTCCTCCTTTATATAGAAGATGAATTATGATGCCATGCTGTAGACTGCTTTAAAAACAGTTTTATATACCTCCCATTTATTTAAGTGTTGTGTTAAGACATTTATACTCTATACTTAAGATGCATTAATGTGTATATGATCTACCTCTTTAGGATTTAATAAAAAAAACAGATTTAAATGTTATAAACAAATTTGGGATGAATAAAGCGTAGGTCAGAAATATGTTGATTTTTCCTTCTGTTTCACAATGTGAATTTGGGGGACAATGGATAATTTATCAGAAAAGAGTACCTCTTTTTCTTCATGACCCTCAGCAAACCACTGCTTGTCACTCTCACTTCTCAAAACCTTGTCTGTGTCTGAACAGCATCTGTTTTGTCACCGGTAAAAACACTGGTGGGGGCTGCAGTTGAGGAAAGACACTTCCATGTCCCCGAGCTGAATTTAACGGACCCATAAAAATCAAGAAAGGCACAAAAGCGCTAATTCTGGAAGTTAGTAAGCTGAGAAGTAACCTTTAAAAAACTGATCTATAAAAACCCACCTACACACATCTAGTTTTTACTGCAAGTATTTTATGAACTTGGAAATACTTCCTTTTATGTATATTAAAACTATATTTCATTGTGTAGCTGTTCTTCATCTAATTCCTCCCACAGGTATTTCTTTTCTTCCTTGCTCTTTTTTCTCTTTGGTTACCAGCAATAATGTTAAAAGCAAACAACCTCATTAGAAATTATAGTGCTGTCACAGCTACATGAAAGATAAATGTGGGAGATTCTGTTTTCCCTTTGCAGATTCCAAAAGATGCTTATTACGTTAACATTCACAAAGCAATCCGAGGGGAAAAATATAAAAGAAGATCTAAATTTTCCACTTGTTTACTTAACTTGTATTTACAACCGTTTTCAATCCTGTTCTCACTTCCAGCCTCAGATCTGCAATTTAGTTTTCTTTCTTTCTTTTTTTGTTTGAGACAGTCTCACTCTGTCACTAGGGCTAGAATGCTGGGGCCTCAGACTAGCTCACAGCAACCTCAAAGTCCTGGGCTCAAGCAATCGGCCACAGTATCTCAAGGAGCTGGTACTACAAGTGCTCCCCCCCACCCCAAAACTGGCTAATATTTCTATTTTTAGTAGAGAAGGTCTCACTCTTGCTCAGGCTGGCCTCGAACTCCTGACCTCCAGGGGTCCTCCCACCTCGGCCTCCCAGAGTGCTAAGATTACAGGTGTGAGCCACTGAGCCTGACCTCAGATCTGCATTTTCTATTCCTCTTGACCACATGCACTTTTCTAACAGTTCTATCTATTCCACAGATAAACTGAAGACAGTGTGTTCACAATCCAATTCAGCCTGCTCCCAGCCTGCCCCGCAACAGATTCCCTCCTTGGGCGGTGGCACCACCTTCCACGTCCCCGCCCACTTTCTCTCAATGGCAGGCTGGGTTTTCTGTCCTCCCTCTGCACAACCCCCGGCTCCCACCATCCCACCCGTGCAGCTTCCTGGTCCATCCCCATTGCGTCTGTCCAAGCAAGGCTGCCATCTCCTCCCACCCAAGCTACCGCAGTGGATATTCTTGGCCGGTTTTTTCTAGTCCTCTCTCTGCATTTCCCCTAGTGGGATGTTTATAAAATAGAAACCTGACTGTTCTAAACCATCCAGTGGTTGCTCTTGGCAATGTCTACCTCTTAAGCCCTTTTTCTGGACACCTTTCTGTTCCAGGAAATGCTCACACCCCTTTTTGAGGAATTGAATGTGAGACTTCTCTGCTCCGTAATCTCTCTCACCTGGCCTCCCATCCACACTTCATGTTTTGACTTAGGCAGCATTTCTTCCGGGAACCCTCCGTATCTGCTCTCAGCCTCAGTCAGGGGCAGTTCCCAGGTGTTGTCACAAAGGTGTTACTTCTATCATATCTTGCCACTTTCATCTTACATGGCAAATGTCTGCTAAATTGATGGCATCCTTCACCTCTCTGCCAGCACTAGAAGGCAGATGCAATCTTGACACTGTTCACCTCCATGGGGGCACAAATCCTGGTACATAATCGATGATTCCTAAGTATCATGTGAACAGGGAAAAAGTAATTGGTAAACAAAGATTCTACTTTTTCTGATGGACCTCTTCTTTTGTCTTTTTTTGTGAGTAGTGCAACACATCATGCAAATATGCTTAAAAAATCCAGCAGTTACAACACCTTAAGTGAATCCTTATCTTATTCTTCAGGTCACTCTCAAGGGTGGTCATACTGATGGGTGGGGGGAAGTTAAGCGGTACTGATTCCAGATGGATCAAAAATGTGATCTTACGAGGTCATTCCTGTTCCTTAATAACAGAACACTAAGTGAGTGGTGTGACTGACTGCTCTTCTTAAATGTAATGCACTTTTCCTAATGGTTTCTATTTATGTAAGAGGAGTCCACTGCATGTCTAGAAAGTGAAGAATGGGCCAGGTGCAGTGGCTCACACCTGGAATCCTAGCACTCTGGGAGGCCGAGGTGGGAAGATAGCTTGAGCTCACAAGTTCGAGACTAGCCTGAGCAAAAGCGAGAACCTGTCTCTACTAAAAATAGAAAAACTGAGGCAAGAGGATCGCTTGAGCCCAAGCTTGAAGGTTGTTGTGCCCTATGACACCTTGGCACTCGACCCAAGGCAACAGCTTGAGACTCTGTCTCAAAAAAAAAGGGGTGGGGAAGAATGCTTTCAATTCTTTGAAATAATTAAGCAAAGATTTAAAAAAGGAATTGACTGGTCAAGCCTTTAAATTCTTAGCAAATAACGGATGGGAAATTGCCAAACTCGGGGAAGGAGGTATGTCCCCCTCACTTTTCTGTCCGGGAACTGTTGGGACGGCTGAATAGAGTAGGAAGCTACTCTCCCACAGAAGGAGCAAGTTGGAGGCAAGTTCTTTTATTGTTTGCACATGGACATGTTGGTCCAGCATTTGAGGACAGCCCTTGTACATTGCACAGCTGTGTCCAGCAGGGGAGACCGGCCTGCATTCACGACAGCACAAGGAGTTCTGCAGCCGCACCTAGTTCTTTTACACTGATCAAATATTTTAAGAACAGACAGTTCTGTGTTTGAAGACACCAGACACCGTAAAACCTGCCAATCTAAATCAAAAGATCATTAGAATGTCAGACATCTCCAGGACTTCAGGCTAATAATTCACCATTAGAATCATAAAAATTGCTAAGCTAATCTCAACTGAAACTGAATTCAGTTCTTTTTCTTTCAGGTTTTATTCCCAAAGGATACAATGGACAGTATGTGGGGCCCAAGAAAAGCAGATGCTAGAAGAAAGTGCTCCAGCTGCCCTTTGAAGATTGCGATCCAATGTCTTGACAGTGCAAATGGGTCTCTGGTGCCTGCAGGGAGACCTATATTCCTTTTACTTTGTCTAGAAAGAAGGACAAATTGACTTTTCTGAAAAAGATTCTGCACTTTGAGAATATTCAGCGCTCAGTATAATTTCCTGCTTTGTGGAATCTGCCCATCCCTACACATATTTCCCGCCCACCACTGGCCCACATCTTGGAACCCAAGATAGGTGACTTGATTAATCCATTGCACTAATCATGATTTATTTAGCATTTCCATATTATCCTGATTTTAAAAATGAGTACACATGTATATTTCAACATTGGACTACAAATTATCAATAGAAAAGCACACTGATCAAAACATGGTTCTTTTTTTTTCTCTTATTATCACTAAGGTATTGCCAAGACATTGGAAGTAAAGAAACTTGAGAGATGCTCTTTATTCCTGTTCTCTGGAAGAAGATTTATTTCTAAGGTCTTTACACAATTCGAGATTACCATAAGCCTCGCCTCAGCAAGAAAAAAGGGAGACTTTAAACCTCAGAAGAACTTAGACAGTTGTCTCTAAAGAACGTCCTTTCAGATTTACTTGATGCCAACTCTTACTAAAATCATAAAATACTCTTGTAAGATAAATAGCCAGCACAATTTTATGTGTGTTTCAGAAAATGCACAGGTTGGGTGTCAGACAAAAGTAAACCAGTTCTTCACCCATTTAGTTTCCTTTATGCAAAATCTTTTTCTTGGTGACCTGACCATATCCCCTAGAGAAAGTTTGTATGTAGTCCTCGGCAATTTTAACGTGTTGTAGAGTAGGTTGTGTTTTAAAGCAGTCATTCTCCCACATTTTTGTTTTTTGTTTTTGTGAGACAGAGTCTCAAGCTATTGCTCTCGGTAGAGTGCTGTGGCATCACAGCTCACAACAAACTCAAACTCTTGGTCTTAAGCGATTCTCTTGCTTCAGCCTTCCAAGTAGCTGAGACAATAGGCGCCTGACTCAATGCCTGGGTACTTTTTGTTGCAGTTGTCATTGTTTAGCAGGCCTGGGCCGGGTTCGAACCCACCACCCTGGGTGTATCTGGCCGGCGCCCTACCCACTGAGCTTTTGTTTTAATTGTAGCCTACTTCAGGGATGTGGGATGAAGGGAAACAAAGTTTCTAACCTACCTACCTGACTCTTTATTCCTTTTCAACTGAAAAGAACCTGGCAATAACCAAGAAAAGAAATAGCTCGCAGTTTGAGCTTCTAGATATACTGTCTAAAGTAATGCCCTCTAAGTTGAAAATGGATACATTAATTTTATGACACTTATATTGATAGCACATGGCCACTCGGTCTTCACAAATTCAGTTAATACACCGCACCAATGAGGTTTCCTGTCATCGGCCATTAGGTAGAGGTGGCCTTTGGTGGTGTGGGGATCATACACATCTTCTTTAGCATTAGTGACACAGATGATTGCTGTTTAATGTGCGCATATCTTAATAACCAGTTATCTGAAAGCTAGAAACCAAAGGTACTATTAATGCTACTACCCATCAACCAAATATCCAAATAATCCTTAACCTAATAACCCTCAATAAATTACGCTAAACTAACATCAATCTATAATTACAAAGCAAAATCAAAAGTGGGGCAGCAAATGCAAATGAAAAAGCAGCTCATAAGCTGAGGCAGTCTGGAGAATGAAGCTTCCCCGTCGTTTCTCTTCCCAGCAGTAGATTTGCAGCTTTGTCAAGCATCGCACAAGCCTGGCCACGTGCAGAACATCTTCTTCTTTAAATTCTAACCACGTGCTGCATTTGGTTTCTGAACCTCGAACATGAATAACCCACACCAGCTCATCTTCTGTCTAGTAATCTTTAGTCTCCCTTAAAAGCGAATGTATATATAGACATGTGCACCATTGGCTATAAATGGAAGGAAGAACTTGTGCTTCGGGATGAGGTAGAGACCAGCAGGAGGGCCTTCCAGAGGCACCTGAGGTGGGGGGGTGAATCATTCTAGGAAACCCGAGTCATGTCCAGAGTGAAAGGTGCAAGTGGCGGTGCCCACAGCTAAGACCTGAATGGAGATGTTCAGGTCAGGTTTATTGAAAGGGGAGGGTGATCCACCTGTGCAGTGCAAAGGTGGTGTCTGCCTGTAGGAGCAGTTGGAGACCCATTTATATGGGGCCGGAGGGGGCTGGGCTAATTTCACAGCTTGCCTGGAGGGCTTTGGTCAGTTTGGGTCCTTCAGTAGGACCTTCAGGGGTGGAGCTAACTAGGCCTTTTATGTCTTTGTCTTCGGAGCAGAGGAGGAGGAGGGGGGAGAAGGACAAGGTGGGAGAAGGGTTTGTGTGTGGCTTTGTTAGGTCTCAACACAGAGGACAGATTCAGCCCCTCATGCCATGAGTAGAAGGGATGGAAACCTTTAAGGACTAGTGACATTCCTGATAGAGCATAGCTGGTTACCTTGGGGCAATGCCAATAGGTCCCAGTCTTGCAAGAAGTTTGAATAAGATGGCCTCCAAGGCTCCTGCTACTTTAAGGAGTTACCATTTATGACTGATGAGATGTTTCTGCTCATAGTTTTAGCTCTAAGTTTTATTTCAAAGGTGGCACTCTTGATGTTCTGAGATAGACACCACTCATGACTTATTAGCTTCCAGGCTAGGTCTTTTGAACTGTTACTCTGATGCCCTGTGGGTGACATGTTTTTATATTAATCATGAATAGAGAATGGTTTTTAATAGATTTAAAATAATTAATGCTATTATCAAAACTTTGGCAAGTGACTACCTGTGCTTGGTCAATCTCCACAAGAAAGCAAACACTTGATGAAGACCTTTATTTTTAGTCTTGTAAGAGTATCAAAATCTGGGCAAAGAGCTCGATACCTTAGTCATGGTATTCCTGTCAAGATAGTGACCATATTAAACATCCCAAAGACCAGCTCATATGCTTGAACAGCTATGAGCTTGTCTTTTCCCATATTAAAACCTTTTAATACTTGTCATTGTTTCTCTGGAAACAAGTATGTTCAACTTCAAAGGCTTAGCACCAAAAAACCTCATTTATTTTAATGCAGATGGTGAAAAATAAGATATTTTCGTAAGATCTGTGACTTCGTGAATCTCCTCTTTTCGGAGACTGACCCTGCTGGAGCAGGAGGTGGAAAGTAGAGGCTTGGGGAGGTGAGCTGTATCCCACAGAACCCTCAAGGGGCCCATCCTCTAAGAATCACAACGGATTTTTAACATAGTCTCTGAGTTCATTTTGATCTAGGAGGCAGTGCCTAAATTTAACGATATTCAAAATCTGCCCATTTGAACCTGTGAAATTCCATGCAAATAAAAATGCTCAGAAAGAACTCCCTGAAGGGAAAGATTTGGGGAGTTTTGGAAATACACTCAAGTAAAACCTGTCTAATTTATATAAACCCCCAGTGAGAAAAAGCATTAAGAATGGAAGTTTAGAAATAAAAATTTTCCACATTATTTCACAGGTTCTGCTTCCTTACTGAATGTTGCTTGTTGCTTTTATAAATAACATTCCCTCCAGCTGGCACACGGAAACAGGATCCATTCAAATGGATTTCATGGGACGCTGAGCAATTCCGGCTTCTTTCTCAATCAAAACTAAAGGTTATATTATTCTCTCTACCTTTTCTCTTTCCTTACTAGTGGCTAAGAAAGAAGTTTTTGATATTATCGTTAATGTTTCGGAAAACCACAGTGGCTAATTGTTTCCTTAAGCGAAGCAGATCTTTCAATATTCATCTTGTCCTTGGAGCTAGACTCTTTCAGATGTAGTGACTATTTCCAAAAGTGTAAGGGGTGGTAAGAGAAGCTCTTGGTCTTCCATTAGTGTGCTTTCATTTCTTTCTTTCCCGATGTGCTTCATGGTTAGGAACCTTGCTGCTGGGCCGTACATGCACGGGGTGGCAGCCTGGGTGGCCTGTTGTGCTTTGTGGCACAAGGACTGTGCATTTTGGAAATGCTCATGATTTCCATCAGCAAATGAAAAATTGGTCAGTTGGAAACTAACAGGTCCAATCAATAAGTATTCTTTTGTGTGGCAGTTGGGCCAGAAAGTCCTTCACCAATTTTAATAAAATCTGTGAAACAAGATTGTAGAGAGGCATCAGGGAAAGTCCTATGACTTCCTGGGAACATGTAAGAAGGACTGTTAAGGTGGCTGTAGAGGTCAGAGAGGGCTTGGAGCTCTGGGGACTGCTCTTCTTGTCCTACATGTTCTCAATGGCTTTTCAGAAGTAAGGCAGAGACCCCTTCAAGGCTTGAGAGTAGAAATTTATCGACTTGCCCAGAGGAAAGTTGGCCTATTACAGCTTAGCAGCTGTTAACCCATGTGGTAGAGAAAGGGTAGCTCACTAATAGAATAGTCTTCAGTGGGTGGAATTGAATTGGTAAATTCAGTGGAGAGGTTAGAAAATTATGTCAAGGACATATTAAATGTGATGCCCAATAATGTGGCATAGTGGAGACTTCTAGACAATCCCAAGGTCAAACAGATCAACCTGGCACTCAGTAATCAAAACCAAAGAGCTGGGCAGGTGGTAGAGGAAAGGGGCGTGATTGCAAACAGCCCCAGGCTCTGTCAATATCACCTGTACCCACAGACTTGAAAAGGCAGACTTCACCCATACAAAGTGTGGGAGTGACACCTGGACAATGAGATTACTGTCAGGGCACTGTTGCTGTCAGCAAGACCTCAGAGGACAAGCAGGAATCAACAAAGCACTCTGAGAGAGGGGAGGGGCAGGTTCCCCAGATTGCCTTCTTGCAATGCAGAGGTGATTGGCAGGGTTATCATTCTCGGGGAGTAATCTGGCAGTTGTTTAGATTTGGGGCGCTCCTTAAGGAGCATTGCAGAGGCGCTGGTTCCTCCTCTCCCTGGAAATTTTTCCTTAAGAGCTACAACCTTGAGAAGGTACCCAGCCTGCAAGGCAGATACCATCTAACCCTGAGGGTGGCTGTCATTCATTCCCTGGGCCTCAGGTGCCTAGCCAACGTGGGCCAGCCTCTGACCCTGCAGCAACAGCACTTTAGGCTCAGGGCCATTTTACCTGTATGCTTAGATTTCTTGGCCTGCAGAGAACTGTGCCCTCAAACCAAGCCTGGTCTTCGTCTTTCCTGGAGCCGCTGATGCAACATCCTTTAGACAGTGTTCCTAGAGCTCCCTCCCCCTCCCAGCAATCTCTCCTCTGATAACAGCTTCCCAGTGGGGCTTTCCTGATCAGCTATGTAGAAGGGCCTCCAAATTCTCCTGGGATCCCTATCCCCTTCCATATTCTGTTTTCTTTTCTTTCTCTCTCTCTCTCTCTTTTTTTTTTAAGACAGTCTCACTACATTGCCCTGGGTAGAATGCCCTGGTGTCACAGCTCACAGCAAACTTAAACTCCTGGGCTTAAGCGATTCTCTTGCCTCAGCCTCCCAAGTAGCTGGGACTACAGGTGCTTGCCACAATGCTCGGCTTTTTTTTTTTTTTTTTTTGCAGTTGTCATTGTTGTTTAGCTGGCCCAGGCTGGGCTCAAATCCGCCAGCCTTGGTGCATGTGGCCTGTGCTATAACCACTGTGCTATAGGTGCCGAGCCCATATTCTGTTTTTGTTTTTAGCCCTTTTTACCACCTGACATTTTATATATTTACTAGTTCATCTGCTTATTGCCTTTTTTTGCTCCACTCAAATATAAGTTCCACATGGAAGGATATATCCCACCAGAGGGATCCTGTAAATATTTGATAATTGAATGAATGAGGCCTTAAGCAGAGCTTTTATCTCTTTCCAATCTCTCTCAATTTCCTAAGTCCCATGGGCCATCTCAGCCCCCAAACCAGTGATTTTACTATGGGCCAACCTGAAAGGCCCTTTTCTCTGAGAAGCAGAAGTGGTTTTAACATTTCCTGATTAGCTTCCTAAGGCCCGGCCCTACCAAGCCCAGAATGTCATTCCTGGAGGTGCAATTCTAAGATCCTGATTCTCAAGACAAAAGAAGCAGGGCAATTGAATCAAAAGAGGCCAAGGAAAATGCTGGAGTTTTACAGTTACTGCCTTGCCGTTAGATTTTAATTTCTTTAAATCTTCCCTTTGCTGTCTCTTGATTTAAGTTTTGGAGCCAACAAAGCTTATGAGACATTTATAGCTATCTTCCTAATTCAAAGATCCTCAAAGATTTAAAGTTAGTCCTGCTGGGTACCACCTTGTACCTCGGCGGGGGGGGGGGGGGGGGTTGTGGAAGTAATTTTAATGTTTTAATTAAGGGAATGAAAAAAACCAGTAAAGAGGGGGTAAAAAA
>CAUYON010059948.1:0-21603 GCA_963573935.1 Arctocebus calabarensis | reverse complement strand
CTAGTAGCTGGGACTACAGGCGCCCGCCACAGCGCCCGGCTATTTTTTTGTTTTGCAGTTCGGCCGAGGCCGGGCTTGAACCCGCCACCTTCGGTATATGGGGCTGGCGCCCTACTCGCTGAGCCACAGGAGCCGCCCTATTTATTTATTTTTGAGACAGAGTCTCAAGTTGTCACCCTGGATAGAGTGCTGTGGCTTCACAGCTCACAGCAACCTACAATTCCTGGGCTCAAGCGAGTCTCCTGCCTCTACCTCCCAAGTAGCTGGGACTGCAGGCGCCCACCACAATACCCGGCCATTTTTTGGTTGCAGCCATCATTGTTGTTTGGCGGGCCCGGGCTGGATTCGAACCCGCCAGCTCAGGTGTACGTGGCTGGCGCCTTAGCCACTTGAGCCACAGGCGCCAAGCCTTGACTAGCCTTTAAAAAGAAAAAACTTTAAAAAAAAAAGCATCCATAAAGATAAGGATAATTTGTTTTGTTCATTGAAAGTGTTTTTTTGGATGAGTATGGTGGCTCATACCTATAATTCTAGCTCTCTGGGAGGCAGAGGTGAGAGGATGGCTTGAGCTCAGGAGTTGGAAACCAGGCTGAGCAAGAGTGAGCCCCCATCTTTACTTAAAAAAAAAAAAAATGCCTGTGGCTCAGCGGGCTAAGGCGCCAGCCACGTACACCTGAGCTGGCGGTTCGAATCCAGCCCAGGCCCGCCAAACAACAATGACGGCTGCAACCAAAAAATGGCCGGGCATTGTGGCGGGCGCCTGTGGTCCCAGCTACTTGGGAGGTGGAGGCAAGAGCCTCTCTTGAGCCCAGGAATTGGAGGTTGCTGTGAGCTGTGATGCCAGGGCACTCTCTCCAGGGTGACAGCTTGAGGCTCTGTCTCAAAAAAAAAAAAAAAAATGTTATTTGACACTGAATAAATGTTAGGTAGTGATAAATCTACTTAAAGACCAGTCCTTTCTACCTCTGTCTTTCACTTTTAGGATATTTAACAACTAGTAGCTAGAGGCTAAAGAAAAGAAGAAAAACCAATCCTCTCCCTCAAGGAATTTACTCATTAATGGAATGAATATGTATCTAATAGTAAAATAAGTATAAGACACACATAATGTAAAAAAATGGTGATGCAGATGAGAAAAAGACCATATTTGTAAAAATATGGAGCTATGTTTTAGAGAAATTAATCTTGGAGGGATAGGTAGGGTGACTGATAAGACAGACACTGATAGATGTAACAGTAGGGGACCTAGTTAAGAAGGCTGTGCAACAATCAATGCAAGATGCCTGGTGGGCACATGAAAACAAGGTGATCAGAAAGGAAGTGGAGGCTTGGTGCCAGTAGCACAGTGGTTATGGCGCCAGCCACATACACCAACGCTGGTGGGTTCAAGCCTGGCCCCCGAGCCAGCTAAACATTAATGACAACTACAACAAAAAAGAAACAAATAGCAAGGCATTGTGGCAGGTGCCTATAGTCCCAGTTACTTGGGAGGATGAGACAAGAGAATAGGTTGAACCCAAGAGTTTGAGATTGCTGTGAGCTGTGACGCTATGGCACTCTACTGAGGGTGACATACTGAGACTGTCTAAAAAAAAAAGGAAGTGGATAGGCCAGTCATGGTGGCTCACACCTGTGATCCTAGCACTCTGGGAGGCTGAGGCAGGTGGATTCCCTGAACTCACAGCCTGACCCAGAGGGAGACCTCATCTCTAAAAATAGCCAGGCATCATGGTGGGCGCCTATAGTACCAGCTACTTGGGAGAGTGAGGCAAATGAGTCTCTTGAACCCAAGAGTTTGAGGTTTCTGTGACACCATGGTACTTTACCCAGGCCAACAAAGTGAGATTCTGTCTCAAAAAAAAAAAAAAAAGATTTCCTGTTTTCAGTAGAAATGAGGTCTTGCTTTACTCAGGGTGGTCTCAAAAATTCTATCTGCCTTCGCCTCTCAGAGTGCTAGGATCAGGGGTATGAGCCAATACATCTGGTCTACATGAGCTTTTTTTTTTTTTTTTTTTGGTCGGAGCTGGGCTTGAACCTGCCACCCTAAGTATATGGGGCCAGTGTCCTACTCCATGAGCCGTAGGCACCATCCTACATGAGCTTTTTAATAAACATTGTCATGGGGCTCAGCCTTTGTGGCTTAAGTGGCTAAGGCGCCAGCCACATACACCTGAGCTAGTGGGTTCGAATCCAGCCTGGGCCTGCACTGCAACCAAAAAATAGCCATTGTGTGTGGCGGGTGCCTGTAGTCCCAGTTACTTGGGAGGCAGAGGCAGAAGAATCGCTTGAGCCCAGGAGTTGGAGGTTGCTGTGAGCTGTAATACCACAGCACTCTACCCAGGGCGACAGCTTAAGGCTCTGTCTCAAAAAAAAAAAAAGAATTGTCTTGGACTTCAGTGATCTTTTTATCTTGTATTATGTAGTCTCAGACCACAGATCATTAACTTTTATGTATTTATCAGAAATAAGCATCGTGGCTGGGCAAGGTGGCTCATGCCAGTAATCCTAGCACTCTGGGAGGCTGAAGCCAGGGGATTGCTTGCACTCAGGAGTTAGAGACCAGCCTAAGCAATAGTGAGACCCCATCTATAACAAAAATAGAAAAATTAGCCTGGTGTTGTGGCAGGCACGAGTAGTCCCAGCTCCTCAGGAGGCTGAAGCAAAGGGATCTCATGAACCCTGAGAATTTGAGGTTGCTGTAACCTATGATGCCGAGGCACTCTACCCAGGGCTAAAGTAAGAATCTGCTTCAAAGAAAAGAAAAAAAAAAAAAAAGGCTAGACGCCTTTCAAAAAAAAATAATCCAATGACAACTCAATTCCCCTTCCAAGCTCAAAATCATCCCTGACATGGTCAGTGGCAAAGGCATACCCTTTCTGATGGACTTTTATTTTATTTTATTTCATTTTATTAGTCTCAACTTTGTCACCCTGAGTAGAGTGCTGTGATACCATAGCTCATAGCAACCTCAAACTCTTGGGCTCAAGTGATTCTCTTGCCTCAGCCTCCCACGTGGCTGGAACTAGAGGTACCCACCACAATACTTGACTATTTTTAGAGGTGGGGTCTTGCTCTTACTCAGGCTGGTCTTGAAACTGTGAGTTCAGGTAATCCACCTGCCTGAGCCTCCTAAAGTCCTAGGATTACAGGCATAAGCGCCCAGCCTATAATGGACATTTTAGATGATTTCCAAATTTCCCCTTTGTGAAGCACAGTGAAACTGTTGTATTGTCACAGACATAATCCAACCCTCAGAACTTTTGCACTTGCTTTTCCCTAATTATACAATATTCCTCCAGCTTCCTCCTTTACCTCTTTTGGAGCTATTCAGTGAGATCTTCCTTGATTGGTGAATCTAAAATTGCAATTCTCCCAGAACTTCCAGTGTCTTTCTGTGCTCATTTTTCCTCCTTTGAACTTACCATCTGACACACTATATATTCTGCTATTTATGTCATTTATTTTCTGTATCCCCTTCCCTGCCCCATTATAGAACATCAGCTCCACATGGGCTAAGGCTTTAATTTACTTACTGCTGGTTCCCAGAGAACTGTTCCTAGAACTAAGTATTCCACAATGAATGTTTTTGGAATGAAGAGAATGATTGCTACCATGGACATCTTTTTTTACATTGTTGTATGATTTTCCTACTTCAATACATTTTTAAAGTTAAGCAGTTCAATTAATTGACAAAAAGCTGATACTGCTATTTCATGATAGTCTTTTTCCTTTTGTTTTTTGTGAAAATGAAGTGGGTTTGGGGGGGTTTGTTTTTGTTTATTTTGTTATTAGATAAGTTTTGCTATGTTTCTTAGACTGGCCTCAAACTCCTGGACTCAAGCAATCCTCCTGCTTCAGGCTCTGGAGTCACTGGAGTGCTAGGCACCAACCACTGCACTTAGTTGAAAATTAAGTTTTGCGTTAGACTCCGCCAATATTCCTTTCTTTTTATCTAGGTCTCAGAAGAATGTTTCCAACAAGATATTAACAATTAGGCTTTTTGAAGCATTGACTGTGAAGAGTTAAATGTTGGCTGTAAGATTTATTGCAAATGTCACATTTCTTCTTTTTTTTGGCTGGGGCTGGGTTTGAATCTACTACCTCTGGCATATGTGGCCAGCACCTTACTCTGTTGAGCCACAGGTGCCACCCCCTAAATGTCCAGATTTCTGACTTTCTTCAACTAGGGTAGTTTCTCTCATTGTAGCATTGAAAACATTGTAACACAGTCATCAGTTTGTTTTTCTTGCCAACCTAGAATCTGTGTTCCTTCTGAGGAGAAGAATTGCATTCATCTTTGTATACATTGATCTTAGCTAGAAGAATAAATTTGAATAAATCGATCAGTGAGACTGTTGAAAGTTTAGTAATCTTTCTCAAAAGAACACCCTGGTGATGCATATAAAGTATATATAAGAAAGAATAGGCTCGGCTCAGCGCCTATGGCTCAATGGGCTAAGGCACCAGCCACTTACACCTGAGCTGGAGGGTTAGAAACCAGCCGGGCCCGCCAAACAACAATGACGGCTGCAACCAAAAAATGGCCAGGTGCTGTGGTTGGCACCTGTAGTCCCAGCTACTTGGGAGGTGGAGGCAGGAGACTCACTCGAGCCCAGGAATTGGAGGTTGCTGTGAGCTGTGATGCCACAGTACTCTATCCAGGGTGACAGCTTGAGGCTCTGTCTCAAAAAAAAAAAAAAAAAAAGGATAAAATTTACCTGAGTGTTGTGGTGGGTGCCTGTAGTCCCAGGTACTTGGAAGGATGAGGCAAGAGAATCACTTAAGCCCGAGATTTATAGGTTGCTGTGAGCTGTGAGAAAGTAAAATTTAAGTGTTGAATGGTATGAGACATGAGGGACTGTAGAGTGCAGTGACATCATAGCTTACAGCAACCTTCAGCTCTTGGTCTTAAGAGACAGTATCTTTTCTTTTTTTCTTTTAGAGACAGTCTCATTTTGTCACCCTTAGTGTCACAGCTCACAGCAGCCTCCAACTCTTGGGCTTCAGAGACTGTATCTTTTCTTTTTTTCATTTATTTATTTATTTATTTATTTATTTGAGACAGAGCCTCAAGCTGTCACCCTGGATAGAGTGCTGTGGCATCACAGCTCACAGCAACCTCCAATTCCTGGACTCAAGTGAGTCTCCTGCCCCCGCCTCCCA
Source organism: Arctocebus calabarensis (assembly GCA_963573935.1). Taxonomy (NCBI): domain Eukaryota; kingdom Metazoa; phylum Chordata; class Mammalia; order Primates; family Lorisidae; genus Arctocebus; species Arctocebus calabarensis. The sequence continues at coordinate 16,440 of CAUYON010059948.1, read as the reverse complement.
AGTAGCTGAGACCACAGGCGCCCGCCACAACACCTGGCCATTTTTTGGTTGCAGTGGTCATTGTTGTTTGGCGGGCCTGAGCTGGATTCGAACCTGCCAGCTCAGGTGTACGTGGCTGACGTCTTAGCCCGTTGAGCCATAGGCTCCGAGCCTCTTTTTTTCCTTTAGAGACAGTCTCACTTTGTTGCCCTCGGTGTCAGAGCTCACAGCAACCTCCAACTCTTGGGCTTAAGAGATTCTCTTGCCTCAGCCTCTTGAGTAGCTAGAACCACAGGTGCCTGCCACAACACCAGGCTATCGTTTGTTGCAGTTTGGCTGGGGCTGGGTTCAAACCTGCTACTTTTGGTATATGGGGCCAGTGCCCTACCTACTGAGCCACAGGCGCAGCCCAAGAGAGACTATCTTTTCATTTGAAGTTTGACCTGGAGGACTGATAGTTGCATGAACAGCATTTTTCTCGCCACCATGACCCCATTCAAGTTCTAGATTCCCTGTCTGTCTGAAGACTGACAGATAACAAGGAAGGAGCAACAGTCATCCAACATTCAGGGAGAAATTCAAATGTCCTACTCAGTGTTAATTGTGGCATAATGCCACAGATTACTCCTCCTAATGCTGGAAACTTCCCTCTTCTGGAGCCTTCATTTCTTCATCCATAACCTGATAGCATCACCAGGGCCAAATAACTAACAAAAATATCACGATGGCCTTTGCAGACATCAAGAGCAGAGTCAAAGAATGCAACCCTGAACTGGTTTCTCTCTTTATTGTAAGGGCGCTTTTCTATCACTCTCCCGACCAGATATTGCTCAATGGTGTCATCTCTCACCTGACACCTCCTGCACTCATCTATAAACATGCAATTTATGGCTCGGCCCTGTGGCTCAACGGGCTAAGGCGCCAGCCACGTACACCTGAGCTGGCGGGTTCGAATCCCCAAACAACAATGATGGCTGCAACCAAAAAATGTCCCGCTGCTTGGGAGGCAGAGGCAGGAGACTCGCTGGAGCCCAGGAATTGGAGGTTGCAGTGAGCTGTGATGCCACGGCACTCTCTCCAGGGTGACAGCTTGAGGCTCTGTCTCAAAATAAATAAATAAATAAACATGCAATTTAGAGATCCTAAAATCTATTTTTCTCTCAACTCTACAGTCCCCTCTGAAAAAATGTAATGACAAAATCTTGACATCTCTCTACCACTCCAGTACTCTCCTTTGACCTCCAAAAAATAAAAAATAAATAAAAAATGTTGGGAGAGAGGAAGAAGGGAAGAAGAGGCGGGGTCGGTGAGGGGTCGACAGGGGAGTCCTGCTCCAGTTTGGGGAAATCCAGCTCGCGTTTTGCCTCTCACTCAGCGGTGCAGGGTCCAGCGAAGGCAGAGCCCCAGCTTCACTCCCTGAGGTCTGTCCTGGGGAGACACTGCTGCTCCGGGGGGCTGACCTGGCGGGGAGTGGCCGCGCAGTCCGCTCCGTCGCCGCTTTGTGCGCGCAGCCACTGGCCCCTCTACTCCCGGGTCTGCCCCCCGGGACACCCCCTGCCCCGCCCAAGTCATGCAGCTCTACCTGCCTCACCACTGTGGACCTTGGGGAAGCAGCTGCCCAACCGGGGAGCTCGGGCCCTGATCGTGCCGGGAGCCGGTAGGTGTCCGCCCGGGACCCGCCTGTGCCCCTCGCGCCCGTCGAGTCCCCAAGCTCCAAAGTTGGGACTAGCGCGAGTTGAAAAGTTTGCCTGAGGTGTTGGTACAAGCTTGGAGCTGGCGGACACGCGCAGCCCCGGGAGCGGGAGCCGGCCAGCGGTGAGTTGGGGCCAGGGCAGAGGGCAGGGGTGCGGGAAGCCAGGACGAGACGCGGAGGCCGGAGGGGGTGCGGGGGGCGGCGCTCAGCGAGGGCTGGGCTTGGCAGAGGCTCCACAGTTGGGGCTCTCTCGCGGCCACGGTGGGCCTGCTCCCCTCAGCGACCCCCCACCCTGGGACGCTTTTGTTGCGGGTGGTAAACAATGCCCCCGGCCGGAGGTCTCGGCAGCCTGCCTGGAGACCCGGCCGCGGCACTGGGAAGGGGCAGCGGGGGCGCCAAGTGCTCTTGACCCGGGGCACAGCTGGAAATGGAGCTGGGGAGAGGGCAAGTGTGGCCTGGGGGAGATCTCAACGTGCTGCCCCGCTGGGCCTCTTTCGCCAAAGGGGTCGGGGCGCCTCGGGATGAGGAGAGGTTAATATGTGCAAGTTGTGGGTGGAGACCCTGGGCTGTTCCGTGCTCTAGCGTGCCCCCAAACAAGTTTTCGCCCCCTCTCCCCCATAATTACACGGGGGAAAGGATGGTAAGGGAGACGCTTTGGCTCCTATCTCCCGAGCGTTCTGGAGAGGGGCTTCAGGGACAGAACACTTGGAATGAAGCGTTTGGCGAGTCTCGCTGGGGTTGTCTTGGAGTTGTACGGATCGGGGAGGAAGGGAATAGAATGGTCTGTCAAAATGGCTTTTAAGCCACTCTTCAGAGCGCCACCCGGTTGCTGAGTGCGCTGGCGTTGCAGTGCCCTCAGTCCCACTCCGGCGGGATCCCGGAGCTGGCCCCGAGGGTAGGAGGTGCGCAGAGTCTGGTAGCTGGGACTTGCCCGGCTGCACGTGAGGGGCCCGGTCCCAGCCCGAGGGCAAGCAGGCGGCTGAGCAACCTGCAGCCCCCGGAGAGAAAATTCTCTTTCTCACTCTCTCTCACCACTCTTCTCCCCCTCTCCCTGCTCCTGCCCGCGCCCCTCCCCACCCCCGCCTGATTGCACCTTCTGGAAGGTCTGTGCGGTCCGTTTATACACGTATATATATATACACACATATGAAATAGATTCTGCGAATAGTAGTCAGAAAGGAACTGGCTGGCGCTAGTAACCTTCGCACAAGTAGGGAGAACCTACATTGGACATTTCTGATGCAGTAAAAATTAATGCGTTACAAAGAGGACAGATGAGGCTAGAACTGAAGCCTAACTCATCCACCTCCCAAATTAACCAACCTTCATGCTTAGTTATCTTTCTTCTTTTGGGAATCAATATATTTCTCTGTTTATTTGCTTTTCTTTAATTTCTCTCTTCAACGCATGCTTAGGTATGCCTCTCTCCTCCCGGTCCCACTCTTCGGGCACTATGTGAGCTGCATAATGTATCATCAGAATGATCGCTTTATGAAGAAACACTTGAAAAAATGCTTTAAGACTTGGAGCAAAGAAACGATTAGGAGCACAGCCTTGGGTCTGCAGGGTGAGCTGCGCGCTTCACCCGGGATGGGTTGAAGGGCAGCGCTATAGGGCAGCAACCTCAGGTCCCCCCGCGATGTGTGTGCTTGTCCAACTCCCGCTATCAAGTAAAATAAAAGCATTGGCTAACTGGGCCTTCAGTTATTATTATTTTTTTAAGTAAAAAAAACACTTCTTACCCAGTTAGGGCAAGGATTATTTGGAGCATGTTAGGAATTTTTGACTACAGATAAACAAGGGGATGAGGATACGTAAATAGGCAGGTAAATAAGGAAATGTTTGGAGATTTAGCCCCGATTATTTCCTAGAACTAAAAGAGTTATGTGCTTTTGGATGTTTCCTGATTTTACCGGTGTAAGGCTAGCCAAGTTAAAACTCAGGTGTCCACCCCGCAGCCCCTGATTGCCCAATGAAGGGATCTTAATTGGATTGTCAACCTGTCTGTCTTTAAGCCAAGTTATGATCTCAATTAAATTTCAGAAACAAGATATATGGGAAACAGCATATAGGGTCTCCCTTTCTTTGCAAAGATTAGTTGCCCAGACTTACTCTGGGACCAGCACTTACCGTTTTTATGAGTTAACTTTCGCCCTCCCAAGCTGCTGTCCCCGAATCTATGGGTGGGAGGTTTGGATCTCCCCTGTCCCTGCTCTTTGTTTGTCGTCCTTCTCCAATCTGATTTGTCCCTCCCCTCCCCCACCTTCTTCAGTGCATTTTTTATCTTTCCTTTCCTGCCGGTTTAATTCCCGCTCTCCGCTTCCCCCCCACCCCCTTTGGTCTTCTTTTAGTCTTAAGTCTCTTGATCCCAATTATCTTTTTATATTCTGGCTTTATTACTATAAATGTCTTCCCCTTTCCCAGTTTTTGGAAAATTTTTTTTCATTTTAGACAATTTCTCCCTTCTCTAGCTTTCCCCTCTATTTTCTTCTAACATGTTTTATGCCTTTCTTGTCTTCAGAAGGGCCATTCTATCTCCGTTTTCACTTCTCCTTTCCCTTTTCTTGGCTCTGTTTGCCTTTTTTTTTTTTTCTTGCTCTATGCAGGGCAGCAGGGGTGTTTTACATATGGAAGGAGCCTTTCACTAAATCTGCTGGCAGTCTAGTGAATTTCCCTGAACAGCTTTTCCCTGTACTGAGGGCTCTTACACTTCCTGTGGTGGAAAGCTATCTAGGAACGGCTAGCAATCTCTTGCTGCCTCTTCTTCCTTTACATGTAGAATTTAGTCTATAGAGGATACACAGTGAGGTGGTGTCTTTTTAAAAGAAATACTTGAACTCTTGTTTTCCCCAGCCAAACCGAGAGCCTTTGAGTTCTGTGGAGCTGAATGGAGAGACTATGAAATCGCAGTCTTCCTTCGCACCTAGCTCTGTGTGTGTAAATACAGTTACCACTTTTTTCGCCACTGCTGGTAGTGTGAGGGATTGCAATATAATTTTAAACTAACAAGCGAGCTACGTGGTTATATCAGTCCAGTGGCTTCCTGTCCAGGGGACTACTTTGAGAGATCCTGAAAGAAGAGGTATGTAGGTGGGAGGATTTTCTGACATGGTGCTGTCAATATTGTCCTTAACAGACCCTCATAGCTTAATAAGCTAATTTTTTTTGAGACAGAGTCTCACTTTGTCACCCTCGGTAGAGTGCTATAGCATCACAGCTCACAGCAACCTCAAATTCTTGGGCTCGAGTGAATCTTTTGCCTCAGCCTCCCGAGTAGCTGGGACTACAAGCCCCCACCACAATGCCCAGCTACTTTTAGAGACCAGGTCTTTCTCTAACTCAGGCTGGTCTAATGACTTCAGGCGATCCACCCACTTCAGCCTCCCAGAATGCTAGGATTACAGGAGTGAGCCACCACACCCAGCCTTTCTTTTTTCTTTTTTAAGACAGAATCTCACTCTGACACCCTAGGTGGAGTGCCATGGAATAATAGCTGACAGCAACCTTAAACACTTGGGCTCAAGCGATGCTCTTGTCCAAGCCTCCTGAGTAGCTGGGGCTACAGGTTTCTGCCACAATGCCTGGCTAGTTGTTCTATTTTTAGTAAAGACAGACTCTCATCTTGCTCAGGCTGGTCTGGAACTCCTCAGCTCGAGCAGTCCACCTGCCTGGGCCTCCCAGAGTGCTAGGATTACAGGTGTGAGCCACTGCCCCTGGCTCAAGCTAAGATAATATTGAAACAAAAATTCTGATTTTGGCTCGGCGCCTGTGGCTCAACGGGCTAAGGCTCCAGCCACGTACACCTGAGCTGGCGGGTTCGAATCCAGACTGGGCCTGCCAAACAATAATGACAGCTGCAACCAAAAAATGGCTGGGCGTTGTGGCGGGCACCTGTGGTCCCAGCTGCATGGGAGGCGGAGGCAAGAGACTCGCTTGAGCCCAGGAATTGGAGGTTGCTGTGAGCTGTAATGCCATAGCACTCTATCCAGGGTGACAGCTTGAGGCTCTGTCTCAAAAAAAAAAAAAAAAAAAGAAATTCTGATTTTATTTGTTGACTAAAGATGGGGGAGAACCTGTGGTCTCAAGGCCAGATGTGCCCCCCACCCCAGATCCCCAAGTGCAGCCCCTTTACAGATTCCAAAATTAAGAGAACAAATCCCGGGGTGGCACCTTGGGCACTGCCCAAGCAAGAGAATTTCTTGAGCCCAAGAGTTGGAGGTTGCTGTGAGCTAGGATGCCACAGCACTCTACCCAGGGCCACAGCTTGAGACTGTGTCTCAAAATAATAATAATTATTATTCATAGCATGGTGTCAATTGCATATTGTTCTCCCTCCTGGCTCAGTGATGAGGGCGCCAGCCCCATATACCGAGGATGGCAGGTTCAAACCCGGACCCAGCTGAACTGCAACAAAAAAAATAGCCAGGCATTGTGGCAGGCAACTGTGGTCCCCAGCTACTCAGGAGGCTGAGGCAAGAAAATCACCTAAGCCCAGGAGTTGGAGGTTGCTGTGAGCTGTGTGACTCCACAGCACTCTGCTGAGGGCAATAAAGTGAGACTCTGTCTCTACCAAAAAAAAAAAGAAGAAATCCCCGGAACTCGGTGCTTGTGGCTTGAGCAGCTAAGGCGCCAGCCACGTACACCTGAACTGGTGGGTTCGAATCCAACCTGAGCCCGCCAAACAGCGACGGCTGCAACCACAAAATGGCTGGGCGTTGTGGGAGGCGCCTGTACTCCCAGCTATTTGGGAGGCAGAGGCAGGAGACTCGTTTGAGCCCAGGAATTGGAGGTTACTGTGAGCTGTGATGTCACAGCACTCTATCCAGGGTGACAGCTTGAGGCTCTGTCTCAAAAAAAAAAAAAAAAAAGAGAGAGAGAGAACAAATCCCCCCACTAAAAGGAGTTCTGCAAAATTTGGATTCCCTCAAAAGGCAAAATTTGGATTCTGTCAAAAGGCTAAACTTATATCCAATTTAGAAGGATCTATTAATAGACCCCCTCACACAGACCATGGTTATCAATGTTCATTCTGGGATCTGTGTCTTTAACCTTCTAATGTCTATGTTGGCTTGGCATCATATCTTTTTATGTCTTAAGTTATGAGTTGACTTCTTACCTTCTGGCCCATACTTTGGATCTCATCACTCTAGTCCTATAGACATTTTAGGGCAAAAAAATTTCTATTGCAGGGTGGTGCCTGTGGCTCAATGGAGCAGAGCACCAGCCCCATATACCAGAGGTGGCGGGTTCAAACCCAGCCCTGGTGAGAAACTGCAAAAAAAAAAAAAAAAAAATTTCTATTGTAGGTTAGGAGGTCTTGCCCTGTGGTGAAAGGACCTGTTAACTGAGTAGGTTTTGTATCCCACAGCTGGTTTGAGGTGTTTTTATTGTTTTGTTTTGTTTTTTGCTTTTCCCTTCTATGACAATAAGAATTCAGAGTATGGGCTGGATTAGGTGGCTCAAGCCTGTAATCCTCGCACTCAGGGAGGCCGAGGAGGGTGGATTGCTTGAGCTCACAAGTTCAAGACCAGACAGCAAAAAGTGAGACCCTGTCACTACTAAAATAGAAAAACTGAGGCAAGAGAATTTCTTTCTTTCTTTCTTTCTTTTTTTTTTTTGCAGTTTTTGGCCGGGGCTGGATTTTAACCCACCACCTCCAGTATATGGGGCCGGCGCCCCACTCCTTTGAGCCACAGGTACTGCCCAAGCAAGAGAATTTCTTGACCCCAAGAGTTGGAGGTTGCTGTGAGCTAGGATGCCACAGCACTCTACCCAGGGTCACAGCTTGAGACTCTGTCTCAAAATAATAATTATTATTATTCATAGCATGGTGTCAATTGCATATTGTTCCCCATCCTGAGACCACTATGTATGTTTAATAACAGGATCACCTGTCTTATTTTCTGCTTAGACTATGTTACCATATAGCTATCCCTGTAGTACGAAGACTGTTGATGACATTCTAAGTTAGAATAAATCTAATTTTGACAAATATTGAAAAATTACCTTTTATCAGAAATGAAAAATGGAAGTGGAAAGCGGTGCCTGTGGCTCATTGGGTAAGGCGTCATATACCGAGGGTGGAGGGTTTGAACCCAGCCCCAGCCAAACTGCAAAAAAATAGCCGACGTTGTGGTAGGCACCTATAGTCCCAGGTACTCGGGAGACTGAGGCAAGAGAATCTCCTAAGTCCGGGAGTTGGAGGTTGCTGTGAACTGTGACGCTATGGCACTCTACCGAGGACAATAAAGTGAGACTCTGTCTCTAAAAAAAGAAAGAAAGAAAAGTGGAAGTGGAATCAGGGAAGATTAGAGATTTGGCTGTTGGAAATTGCTTTTAGTTCATCTGAGTGGTAGGATCACTGTTCATTTGAAGTGGTACCTTTGTACATGAGATGAATACTCTATGGTAGATAAAAACACTGAAACTAGAAGTGGAATATTTAATAATGTTTATAAATTAACAAGGGAAATTAATTTCAGGAGATCTTTTGGTGTCATTCCTTATTTTGTTTTATTTTTTTAGAGACAGAGTCTCACTTTGTTGCCCTTGGTAGAGTGCTGTGGCATCATAGCTCATAAACAATCTCAAACTCCTGGGCTCAAGCAATCCTCTTTTCTCACCCACCTGAGTATCTGGGACTATAGGTGCCTGCCACAACACCCAGCTATTTTTAGAAATGGGGGTCTCACTCTGGCTCAGGCTAGTCTGGAACCTGTGAGTTCAGGCAATCCACCCAACCTCTAAAGTGCTAGGATTACAGGCCTGAGCCACTATGCCAGCATGTCATTCCTTATTTAAATGTGTATGGACTTAATAGAATAGACTACATTGCCTCTCCGCCCCACTCTCCCCTAAATTTCAAGATAGGCCAGCTGCCTCTATTCCAAGAGTTCAGCCCTTGGGACGGCTTAGTTTATTACAAAAGAAGGTTATGTTTCATTAATGGAGCCAGTGGTGATATAAGTAGGGTTTTGTGGGAGCCCTTATTTTGTTTCTGGTTGTCTCTGATTCTTTGGCTGGATGATACCCAAAGGTTTTCTCTCTTGCATTTGAATTTTTCAAGGGTCATTGGACTCTTTCATAATCTCATAAAAAGGCTGTTACCAATTAAAGAGGCCACATCTTCCCAATCCATGTTGCTCATACCTTTTTTATTTTCTTGGCAGACTCTATTTTTAGGAGATAGGGTTTGAATGATAAACATTATCTTAATTACAAGTCTGAATTTCTAAAGCATTTCAATTTAAAAATATAAAAGAAAATAGAAGAGATAGAGATCAGGTTATAAACTACTTTCAAAAGCAGATCCCATGACACCCTCTGACATAGGCAGATTACTTGCTTATAGATATGAATTTTAATTTTTGTGGCTGATTACAATACCTAGATTAACTGCTCCTAATAAATTTTTAGAAGCGTAATCTTGATATAAGAGATAAAGTATGCTTTTACTGATATTGTTAAATTTCTAAAGATTGAAATGGATTGCTTTTTATAAAGAAAAAGCATCCTTATGAAGGATTGTTGACTTTCTGCAGATTGAAATTGAAATGTCTTTTGTTTTCTAAAAATGTTTGTACAAAAAGCAGTGGTCTTTGGAGAAAATATCCTACAGTTTTATTTTGTTTTTATGTTTTTGCTTTTTCATAGCTGAAGAGTGGGTTGCTATGAGTCAAAACCTTTTTTTTTTTTTTTAGAAAAGGGGAAGACCATAAGTTTAGATGCCAGGAATTCAAGTGAAGGATTCTCTGACTTAACGTTTGTATTTAGTACAGATTTATCAAATGGTTATTTTATTTATTTTTATTTCCGGGGGGGGACAGTGTCTCATTATGTCACCCTCGGTTGAGTGCTGTGGTGTCACAGCTCACAGCAACCCCAAACTCTTGGGCTTAAGCGATTCTCTTGCCTCAGCCTCCCAAGAAGCTGGGACTATAGGCACCGACCACCATGCCTGGCTATTTTGTTGTTGTTGTTGTTGCAGTTGTCATTGTTTTTTAGCTGGCCCAGGTGAGGTTTGAACCCACCAGCTTTGATGTATGTGGCTGGCACTGTAACCACTGTGCTACAGGCACTGAGGCCAAACTGTTATTTTTTATGTAGTCAGTGTTATCACTGATGTCTATTTAAAAAGTCTTCCCAGATCTGGGTGTGGTGGCTCATGCCTGTAATCCCACCACTGGGGAGGCCAAGGTGAGTGGATTGCCTGAGCTCATAGGTTTGAGTCCAGCCTGAGCAAGTCCAAGACCTCATCTCTAAAAAATAGCCAGGTGTATGGTGGGTATCTGTAGTCCTAGCTACTTGAGAGGCTGAGGCAAGAGAATTGCTTTAGCCAGAGAGTTTGAGGTTGCTGTGAGCTAAAATGCTATAGCATTCTACCAAGGGTGACCAAGTAAGACTCTATCTCAAAAAAATAAAAAATAAATAAGCCGGGAGTGGTGGCTCATGCCTGTAATCTCAGCACTGTGGGAGAATGAGGAGGGAGAATTGCTTGAGCTCAGGAGTTCGAGACTTGCCTGAGTGAGAGTGAGACCCCAACTCATGAGAAAAATGGAAAAACCCACCTGGGCGCCACGGCGAGCGCCTGTAATCCCAGCGGCTTCCAGAGGCTGAGGCAGCGGGATGCCATAGTCCAAGTCTGAGGTTGCAGTGAGCTACCACACCCACTGCACTCTGCTCAGGGCACAGGGTGGGATTGTGTCTCAACAAAAAAAAAAAAAAAAAAAAAAGGAAAGAAATAAAAAATAAGCTCAGCACCCATAGCTTAGTGGTTATGGCGCCAGTGCATACAGCAGAGCTAGTGGGTTCAATCCTGGCCAGGGCCTGCTAAACAACAATGACAACTACAACAACAACAAAAAATAGCCAGGCGTTGTGGTGGGCACCTGTAGTCCCAGCTACTTGGGAGGCTGAGGCAAGAGAATCACTTAAGCCCAAGAGTTTGAGGTTGCTGTGAGATGTGACACCACTGCACTCTACCGAAGGCAACAGAGGGAGACTCTGTCTCAAAATAAATAAATAAATGAATGAAAAGTCTTGCTGGGGCTCCGTGCCTGTGGCTCAACGGGCTAAGGCGCCAGCCACATACACCTTAGCTGGCGGGTTTGACTCCAGCCTGGCCCCGCCAAACAACAATGACGGCTGCAACCAAAAAATGGCCGGGCGTTGTGGCAGGCGCCTAAAGTCCCAGCTACTTGGGAGGTGGAGGCAGGAGACTCGTGTGAGCCCAGGAATTGGAGGTTGCTGTGAGCTGGGATGCCACAGCACTCTATCCAGGGGACAGCTAGAGGCTCTGTCTCAAATAAATAAATAAATAAATAAATACAAAATAGCCAGGCATTGTGGCGTGGCAGGCACCTGTAGTTCCAGCTACTTGGGAGGCTGAGGCAAGAGAATAACTTAAACCCAAGAGTTTGCAGTTTCTGTGAGCTGTGACATCACAGCACTGAACTGAGGGAGACAAAGTGAGACTCTGTCTCAAAAAAGAAAAAAATTGAAAAAAGAAAAAAGAAAAAACTCAAATTGCCCCATTTTTTCTCATTTTGTCACAACTGCTGATCACTTGGTCACTGACTAGTCTACACCATGGTTTCTCACAAATTCAAGAGCCTCTTAACTAATCTCAACTATTCTATTGTCACACTCTTTTCTTCTTATTAGCATCACTAATTAAATAGAGGTAGGGGGCGGGGCCTGTGGCTCAGTGAGTAGGGCGCCGGCCCCATATACCGAAGGTGGCGGGTTCAAACTCAGCCTCGGCCGAACTGCAAAATAGAAAAATAGCCGGGCATTGTGGCAGGCGCTTATAGTCCCAGCTACTCGGGAGGCTGAGGCAAGACAATCGCCTAAGCCCAGGAGTTGAAGGTTGCTGTGAGCAGTGTGATGCCATGGCACTCTACCAAGGGCAATAAAGTGAGACTCTGTCTCTACAAAAAAATAAAAAAATAAAAATAAATAAACAAGAAAAGAAAAGTAAGTATTCTATTTCAAATAGAAGAATGCACAGAAGAAAGTCTAACTTCTCTGTTTTTTGTTGTTATTTCAGACCAAAACCTTGCGCAACGGAGCTCAACAGCAATACATCCAGATTCTCCTCAGAAGTAAGACTTTCCAAAGGACCAATGACTCTGTCTCCCGCGCCCTTTCATTTCTTCCTACTCCGTAGCTATGTCTCGATCCCGCCATGCAAGGCCTTCCAGATTAGACAGGAAGGAAGATGTAAACAAAAAGAAAAACAGCCAGCTAAAGAAGACTTCCAAGCCAGCCAACAAAAATGTGGCATCGGTCAAGACTGTGAGCCCTGGAAAATTAAAGCAATTAATTCAAGAAAGAGATGTTAAGAAAAAAACAGAATCTAAGCCACCTATTCCAGGCAGAAGCCTTCTTACAAGAGCTGGCGCAGCACGAATGAATTTGAATAGGACTGAGGTTCTTTTTCAGAACCCAGAGTCCTTAACTTGCAATGGGTTTACAATGGCTCTCCGAAGCACCTCTCTTAACCGGCGACTCTCCCAACCTCCAGTGGTCACAGCCAAGTCCAAGAAAGTTCCACCTTCTAAGGATTTCGAAAAGCAACACAACTGTGATTATAAGGTACTCACTGACATAGGAGTAAAGCACTCAGAAAACGATTCAGTCCCGATGCAAGATACCCTAATCTCTCCTGCTATAGATAATCTAATCTGTGTGCAAAATGCCTCTTTAATTAAAGGTGAGAGCCTAGAGGCAACCCAATCTTGGTCCCAAAGGGTTGAAGACTCAAAAATCAGTATCCCCATTCACAATGGCCCTGTAACAGAGATCCTTTCTGGGCCTTTAAAAGGGACATGTTGTGAAGGACTATTTTCTGAAGAGACGTGGAACGATACCAGCGGTCCCCCTAGAGTGTTTCCTCAGGACACTGTGTGTGCTTCTTTACCCCAAAGAGCAGCTCCCAAAGTTACCTCTCAAAGAAACACCAGCATTCAGTTAGAAGACTTGGGTTCACGAGTAGAATCTCTTAAGTTGTCCGATTCGTACTTGGATCCCATCAAAAGTGAGTACGATTGCTGTCCCACCTCCAGCTTTAATAAGGTTATACCTGAATTGAACCCTAGAAACTGCTTATCTATTGGTGGACCTACATATCCTACCTCCGTAATGAAATTCATCTTAACAGGCTCACAACAAGAGATCCTTGGTGCTAAAGCAGATCATCAAGAGGCCTTCAAACCTCCGGCAGATCAAAAGGAAGTTCCTGATACCACCTCTGTCCTAGGGCAGGCCTTTGGTGCTATCCCACATCAATGGGAATTTCCTGGTGCTGACCTAGGTCATGGTGAGGCCTTGGGTGAGAACCCAGACTCACCAGGGATTCCTGGTGCTATTCCAGTACAAGGAGAGATCTTTGGTACTATCATAGACCAACGTGAAACCATTGGTGCGGGTGGGGGTGCTGTCCCAGCCCTGCCGATCTTCCTTCCTGTTCCTCCAATCACAGTTGCTACCTATAGTGCTCCTCCTAAATGGCTTGAGTGCCAGAGCACTGTCTCATATGGGCTTGAGCTCCAGGGTGCTATGCATATTTTGCCTTTGGGCTTAGGACACACTCCTCAATCATCATCAAACTCAGAGATGAGTTTGGTACCTCCAGTAATGGCTATAAGCAGTGTGGAAAATGAGAAGCAGGTTCATATAAGCTTTTTGCCTGCAAATACTCAGGGGTTCACATTAGCCCCTGAGAGAGGACTCTACCACAATTCACTGGGTATTGCCCCACTCACCCAGGCTAGCCCCAGCCAATCAGAAAGAGACACCTCCGGGGGCAGCATGACCAGCATGGTTGATGTTGTCAACACCACAGTGGTATCAATGCCAGTGTCATTCTCCAGTACCTCCTCCACTTCCTACACAACTTTGCTACCTACTTTGGAAAAGAAGAAACGAAAGCGATGTGGGGTCTGTGAACCCTGCCAGCAGAAGACCAACTGCGGTGAATGTACCTACTGCAAGAACAGAAAGAACAGCCATCAGATCTGTAAGAAGAGGAAATGTGAGGAGCTGAAAAAGAAACCATCCGTCATTGTGCCTTTTGAGGTAAGAGAATAGCCAAAGGGCTGGGAGACACCTGTGACACTTGGTACAGTGATCTGTGTGGAGATGATTTCTTTCAGTATCATGTCCTTGACTTGGGTAAAATGTTACTTTAAGTTATCATTAAGAATTTGTGGACCTATCTGAATCCATCATTTTGTGTGGTGATGCCTTAGTGTATTTTTAGAATTTGTCTCAGAAAACTAAAACATAGAGTTTTTCCATTATAGGAGTTGATGGAAACATAGGGGAATTATATGAAATGTGGTTTTGTCAAGATTTCCACTATTACCTCATTTTGGCTAGTAACCTCTCTTTCTTGGTAGTTAACATTTAAAAATTAAGAGTGGAACAAATTCATTAATTCCCTTGAAGCCCCCTAAACCAAAAGAATTAAATTTCTTTCCTTTTGAATGAATAAAACCATCTGCATTTTTAATCTTGAAACTTTGGGTGGGCTTGGCGCCTGTGGCTCAACAGGCTTAAGGCGCCAGCCACGTACACCTGAGCTGGCGGGTTCGAATCCAGCCCGGGCCCGCCAAACAACAATGATGGCTGCAACAAAAAAATGGGTGTTGTGGCAGGCGCCTGTAGTCGCAGCTACTTGGGAGGCAGAGGCAGGAGACTCGCTTGAGCCTAGGAGTTGGAGGTTGCTGTGAGCTGTGATGGCATGGTACTCTATCCAGGGTGACAGCTTGAGGTTCTGTCTCAAAAAAAAGAAAAGAAACTTTGGGTGGTGCATGGGAGGCATAATAATAATACAACTTTCATCTCAACTTATGGCTAATGATTTCTACTTAAGCTACATTGTTAGGATTAAATAAAAATGATTTTGGATCTTGATTTTCCAAAGTAATACATAAACATTAGTTCTTATTGTTGCATTTTGTAACCTAAGGTAATACAAGTATTAGTTGATTTAGGATTTACTTATTAATTTTTTTTTCTTTGAGACAGAGTCTCACTATGTTATCCTGGTAGAGTGCTATGGAGTCACAGCTCACAGTAACTTCAAACTCTTGGGCTTAAGTGATTCTCTTGCCTCAGTCTCCCAAGTAGCTGAGACTACAGGCACCCTCCACAATGCCCAGCTAGTTTTGTTGTTGTCGTTGTTTAGCAGGCCCAGGCTGGATTCTAACCTGTCACCCTTGGTGTATGTGGCTGGCCCCCTTCCCACTGAGTTACAGGTGCCTCCCAAGCAGGAGGAGTCTTGAATCCAGGAGTTTGAAGTTGCTTCAAGCTAGACTGATGCCAGGGCACTCTAACCAAAAGCAACAGAGTATAACAATGCCTGGAAGAAAAGAAAAACAGCAAAACTTACTAGCAATATCTCTATCAGAGAGACCTCCCTTGTAAGCTGCTGATTTAAAATATTGGTGACTAACATCTTTGGCCTAACACTCTATCTCTAATGGGTATAAACATTTGTTCTCTTTTCCCCCAAACCTTTTCCTTCTCTTGCATTACATGTTTGGTCAATGGCTTCTGGCATGGTCATCCCAAATAGAACATCTGGTTGTCTTTGATTCTTCTCTCTCTCACCATCTAGATTCTCTTGTTCAAGAGATGAGCTCTCCCGTGGCTCCATTTTCTTGGCCACTGCTATAATTGAAGCCTTTGTCTCTTAGTGGGATATGTTCAGGGTTCTCATTAATATCAGCATACTTTGTTTTGTTCTTAGAGATAAGGTCTTGTTCTATCACCTAGACTAGAGTACAGTGGCGCCATCATAGCTAACTGCCCCCTCAAACTGCTGGGCTCATGGGATCCGCCTGAGTAGTTACAGACGTGGGCCTCTGCACCTAGCTAACATTTTAAATTGTTTTTTTCTTTCTTTCTTTTTCTTTTTTTTTTTTTTTCTGAGACAGTCTCACTTTGTCACCCTTGGTAGATTGCTATGGTGTCACAGCTCACAGCAACCTCAAACTCTTGGGCTCAAGCAATCCCCTTGCCTCGGCCTCCTGAGTAGCTGAGACTATAGGAACTTGCCACAAATGCCTTTCTCCTTCTTAGAGACGGGGTCTCACTGTTGCTCAGGCTGGTCTGGAACTTGTGAGCTCAAGTAATCCATCCACCTTGGCCTCCCAGAGACCTAGGATTACTCTCTAGGAGGTGTGAGCCACCATACCTGGCCTTAAATTGTTTTTGAGATGGGAACTCGCTATGTTGCTTAGGCTGATCTGAACTTCTGTGCTCAAGAGATCTTCTCTCCTAAACCTCCTGAGTAACTGGGATTACAGGGGTAAGCCACTGTACTCAGCTCAATATTTATTTATTACACTTCTCTGGGCTATGCACTGGGGATATAATCATGAGCATACCAGCTAGCAGGGATGTCAGAAAGTTGAATAATAAGCTCTCTTTAGTGAAATTCAAGTTTTATTTCTAAAAATCTGTTTCTCCTACCTAAGTACATTTAGTACTCTTCTGTGTATGTGGTAAATTTCACTCAAAAAAAAAAAAAAGAGTAAAACTTTCAGTGCCTTCCAATCATAGAAGAAGCCTAGATGCATTAGCATGGAATAAAGGGCCGTTAAGATCTTGGTACAATTGGGCGGCGCCTATGGCTCAGTGAGTAGGGCGCTGGCCCCATATACCGAGGGTGGTGGGTTCAAACCTGGCCTCGGCCAAACTGCATCAAAAAATAGCCGGGTGTTGTGGCGGGCGCCTGTAGTCCCAGCTACTCGGGAGGC